>JABUQX010000244.1:0-2500 GCA_015478945.1 Trachelipus rathkii
ATATATATATATATATATATATATATATATATATATATATATATATATATATATATATATATAATATAACTTATATTAATATATATATATATATATATATATATATATAACTATATATAAATATATATATATATATATATATATATATATATATATATATATATATATATATATATATATATATATATATATATATATATATATATATATATTTATATATATATATATATATATATATATATATATAATATATATATCTATATATTTCTAATATATATATATATATATATATATATATATATATATATATATAAATATATATATATATATATAACTATATATATATATATATATATATATATATATATATATATATATATATACTATATATATATATATATATATATATATATATATATATATATATATAAGTCTTCTATTTTTCTGTTGCTCTGCAATTAATTTTAATGTTCCATTTAAACTTTATAATAGTTAAAACAAATTATACATTTACTTTTTAAAATCAATTTACTCTGAAAATTCCAAAATAATTCTTCTTTTTATCAATAATCTGATAAATGTGTCTGGAATTCAAAAATTCAATGATTGATTAGGTAAAATATCAAAAGAGCTGCTAATAACACAAATAAAATATCTACTGAAAAAATATTTTATCAAAAAATAAAAAAAAAAAAATTAAAGCCGTTTTATAATAATTAATTAAACATTATTGTTGTCCTTTTTTATAATATTTATTGCTAAAATGTCATGAAATTAAAATATATTTAACCTCTAAATAATTATATATAAGATACAAATAATTATCACAAAAATATCAGTGTCTAAAACTACTACTCTTGTTATATAAAAGGCCAATATACTATAAAAGGCGATTGATAACTTGCTTGATATTATATTTCTTTGTGTTTAGTCAACAAAGATAACAATCTTGATCACCTCCTTTCATTTCAAGAATTTTTTCACAGGATCTTTAACTTTCTCTAAAATAAAGACACCAATTTGCTGGTATATGATATATAAATTCGATTTCAGGTAATTCAAATGATAATAATAATGATATAAACATAAATAATAATAAAAAATAGATAATGATAATGATATAAATGTAGATAATAATAAGGATGTAAATATAGATAATAATAATGATTTAAATATAGATAACGATAATGATATAAATATAGATAATGATTATGATTATGATTATGATTATGATTATGATTATGATTATGATTATGATTATGATTATGATTATGATTATGATAATGATAATGATAATGATAATGATAATGATAATATTATAATGATAATATAATATGGTAATATGATTATAAGACAATACGATAGTTTGATAATATGATAATGATATGATAATATGATAATATGATATGATAATATAAAGATGATGATAATAAATCTTTGCATTATATACGTAGTTTTTATCATTTTGTTTATTTTAATTCCTAAAAGAAATAAAAATAGAAAATGGAATATTTATTGAGAATAAAAATTAATTTTAACGTAAAATAAGTATTTTTCTTTTTCTCTTTTATGAAACTGAAAAGAATACTCCATAAAAGAAGATAAAAAAAGGATTTCTATTATAGTTTCTATTATTATATTTCAAAAAAGATGAAAAAACTAATAAAAACTGAAAAAAAGCATGTTCTTTTACAAGATTTTATGGAAATGTTTTCTTCTTGTTTTTTTCCAATATTTTCTCGTGATTCTTGTCTTTTTTGTTTTTGTTTTTTTGTTTTTCCCATATTTAGTTTAAAGAGTGGTTTTGCGTTTTGTAGATCTTTCATCCTTGGCCATTGCCATGCTTTTGTTCCTCTTTCTGTAAAAAAAAATAAAAAAAAAAAAAAGAGATTAGTTTGTTGGTTTGAAAATGGGACATAGAAAGGTTTGTTTGTTCGTTTGAACGTGGGGAAAAGAGGTTAAATGAGTTCATTTAAACATGGACCACAAATTTGTCGTGTTAGTTTGAATATAGACAATAAACCTGTTTACTTGGTGGTTAGAATGTGTAAATATAAAATGATTTACATGAATGTTCTTACAGACACGGATTTTGGTTTACGATATAAGAGAAAAAGAAGAAGGAATGTGGAATAGAAAATTGATTAAATATTGCTTTATCAGCTTCAAAGGATTTTTCCATTTTATAAAATATTTATTTAATTAATAATAATAATAATATTAATAATTAATAATAATAATAATAATAATAATAATAATAATAATAATAATAATAATAATAATAATAATAATAATAATAATAATAATAATAATAATAATAATAATAATAATAATAATAATAATAATATGTATAAGGAAATGTGAGTAATTAACTGATAATAATAATATTCAAAATAATAATGATAAATAATAATATTAATAATAATAATAATAATAATAATAATAATAATAATAATAATAATAATAATAATAATAATAATAATAATAAATCAACAACAAC
>JABUQX010000244.1:7500-12700 GCA_015478945.1 Trachelipus rathkii
AGAAAATAAAAAAGGGCTTTTATTAGATTTTCTATTATTATATTTCAAAAAATGAAAAAACAAATAAAAACTGAAAAAGACATGTTCTTTTACATGTTTTTTTTTATGGAGATGTTTTCTTCTTGTTTTTTTCCAATATTTTCTCGTGATTCCTGTCTTTTTGTTTTTCTTTTGTTTTTCCCATATTTAGTTTAAAGAATGGTTCTTGCGTTTTGTAGCTATTTCATCCTTGGCCATTGCCATGATATTGTTCCTCTTTCTGTAAAAAGATAAAAAAAAAGGAATTAATATTAATTTTGAAAATAGGACAAAAAAAAGTTTGTTTGTTCGTTGAACGTGGGGAAAAAACAGGTTAAATGCCTGTTTACTTAAACGTGGACCACAAATTATTCGTGTTGGTTTGAATATGGACCATAAAACTGTTTACTTGGTCGTTAGAATGTGCATATACAAAATGGTTTACATGAATGTTCTTACAGACACGGATTTTTGTTTACGATATAAAAGAAAAAGAAAAGGATGTGAAATAGAAAATTTATTAAATATTGCTTTATGAGCTTCAAAGAATTTTCCATTTTATTAAATTTTATTTACTTAATAATATTAACAATAATAATAGTAATCATAATAATAATAATAAATAATAATAATAATAATAATAATAATAATAATAATAATAATAATAATAGTAATAATAATAATAATAATGATAATAATAATAATAATAATAATAATCTTAATCATGTATTAATAATAATAATAATAATAATAATAATAATAATAATAATAATAATAATAATAATAATAATAATAATAATAATAATAATAATAATAATAATAATAATAATAATAAAAAAAATAATAAAATAATATTAATAATAATAATTACTAATAATAATAATAATAATAATAATAATAATAATAATAATAATAATAATAAATAATAATAATAATATTAATAATAATAATAATAATAATAATAATAATAATAATAATAATAAATAATAATAATAATAATAATAATAATAAAAATTTTTAATAATAATAAAAACAATAACAATAATAAATAATAATAATAATAATAAAAATTTTAATAATAATAATAACAATAACAATAATAATAATAATAATAATAATAATAATAATAATAATAATAATAATAATAGTAGTAGTAATAATAACAAAAAATATTGATAGTAATAATAATAATAATAATAATAATAATAATATTAATAACAATAAAAATATTAATAATAATAAAATTAATAATAATAATAATAATAGGAGCAGCAAAAATACCAATAAATCCTTATGATATATATATGTAATGTATACCATTTTGTTTATTTTCATTTCTTCAGATCAAATATAAGAATATATTTATTTAAAAAGGAAAATAAATTTAACTTAAAATAAATGTTTTCCTTTTCTGCATCAAAAAAAAAATATTCAATAAAAGAAATAAATTAAAGGACTTTTATTGTACTGTATTATTATCTTTTATTAAAAGAAGGAAAAAGTAATAATAAAAACTGAAAATAAAACACTTTAGATCTTTATTATTGTTCATGATATATATTTTTTATGCATAGAAGACATATTCTTTCATAATTTTTCTATTATTTTCTTTGAGCATTGTTCATTTGTTATGTTTTTTTTTTCAATCTTCCATGCATGTTCTTTTCATATTTTTTATCTTTCTTCCCTGGCTATTGTGCAACTTTTGTTCAATTTCCTTAAAAAAAATAGATTAAAAAGTCGATAATAGAAAGAATTAGTTTGTCTGTTTGAAGTTGACTACAAAGGGGGTAGCTTGTTCGCTTGAATATTGGTAAAAAAAAAGGTTAATTTGTTCTCTTGAACGTGGGTCACAAAGTGGTTTGCCTTTTGGTTCAAACGTAGACCACAAAAAAAAAAAGGTTTGTTGGTTTGAGCATGGCCCCAAAACCTTTTGCTTGTTGATTCGTAAGCGTTAACACAAAATGCTTGCATGATCTTTTTTCGAACATGTTTTTTTTCATATATGATGCAAATATTAAACGAATGTGACATAGAAAATTTATTTTAAAATCTGTTTATAAATTTCAAAGGATTTTTTTCATTATACAAAATATTCACTTTATATTTACTCTATATTAAAAAAAACAACAATAATAATAATAATAATAATAATTATATAATAATAATAATAATAATAATAATAATAATAATAATAATAATAATAATAATAATAATAATAATAATAATAATAATAATAATAATAATAATAATAATAATAATAATAATAATAATATTAATAATAATAATAATAATAATAATAATAATAATAATAATTATAATAATAATAATAAAAATAATAATCATAAAAATAATAATAATAATAATAATAATAATAATAATAATAATAATAATAATAATAATAATAATAATAATAATAATAATAATAATAATAATAATAATAATAATAATAATAATAATAATAATAATAATAATAATAATAATAATAATAATAATAATAATAATAATAATAATAATAATAAAGTGTAGCAGGAAAGTTGTGAATGGTAGAAAGGTGGTTGATGCAATTAAATCTTTTTTAATTACAAAGGGACTAAATCTTGAGTGTCCTAAGGTTTTACATGACGGTATATTGTAAACGGAATTATTGTATATTAAGTGAACTTATGGGGTAGAATAAGTGTATAGACCTAAAAAGTACAATATTCACATGGACAACCTTAGGGCGCGTTAGGTGGAAAAAACGATAAAATGAGGAATGAATGAATTAGTGAGATGTTTTGTTGATGTTGAGGAAGGAGGTCGACTAAATTCAATGAACTAGTACTCAGAAGGTTTAGTCGTACTGAAATTGTGGGTGACAGTCGGTTGGTGAAGCGGATGAGTAGTGGTGAGTGTGCTGGAATCGACCTGCTGCTGGGAAATCGAAGAAAACGTGGAATGAGTTAATAAAGGAATGTCTGAAAAGAGAGTAATGTGAGTTTTCAGAGACAATAAGGCATGATAGTAGTGAATAGAAAAGTTTGTGAATGGGAATGGTTGTGGTGTGGGACTAGGAATAACCCTTACATTGACGACATACGACAGTAATGGTTTCTTTGTTGGTTTTGTAAGGAATAATGGGTAATATTGTTTTTTGAAACGAGACTCTAAGTTAAAGGGATGGAGGAGATGATAAGGGTGGGGCTTTCCTTTCGATTAAGTCCATTTCATCTACTACTTTTCTCGCTTCCGGGCTTATATGGCAACCCCACTTCATCTATGGGAAGGAATCAGAGAATCTATATATATATATATCGATATATAGTATATATATATATATTTACTATATATATCTATTATATATATATACAGGTGTTTACGAAATGGGGGGACAAATTTGGAGGATATTATCTTTGTGTCAGCCATTACAAGTGTTTTGTCTTAAATAATGTTACCTGTAAAGTTCCTCATTTAGTAGGTAAATGAGTTAGGAAGGTGCAAGATGTATGATGTGAATATTTGGTGTTTATGTTCCGTAAATGTGGTTATTATTATTATGATTATTATTATTATTATTATTATTATTATTATTATTATTTTATTATGTATTATTATTTTATATATATTATTATTATTATTGTATTATATTATATTATTTTAATATTAATTTATTTAATATTTTATTATTTTATCATTACAAAGTATTATTATTCATTATTATTATTATTATTATTATGTATTATTATTAATTTATTTAATTATTATTATTATTATTATTATTATTATTATTATTTGTTATTACTCTTTTATACTCGTTTGTTAATTCATTATTCTGTTCTATTCCGTATTATTAATTACCGATAAGTACATCATTACTTATCAAATAGATTAATGTTATTAGCCGGCAAGTTATTTGCTTCATCAGTAATATTAGGATTATATTGATTACGCATTGAATCTATTTTTATTTATTCATCGATCATATTGGCTTGTCATCCGTTCTCCACGAGTAATATTCGACTCGAGATACTATCAACATATTCTAGCTAATTATTCATCCTATCTCTTATATAAGCGTGGTACCTATCAAGCAACCTATAGCATTGTCCAATATTAGAGACAGCAATACCTGTTCTATATAGGTTACTACTTTTCGTTGCAGAGTTTCCGTAGCGAACTCGTCACATCTACGGAACATAAAGGACGAAATCTCAATCATATCCCTTGTACCTTTCTAATCATTACCTACAAAAATGAAGACTTTACAGGTAATTTACTTTAAGACAAAACGCTTGTAAAGGTACAAAGATATGATATCCTCCAAATTTGTCCCCTATTTCGTAAACACCTGTATATATCTATATATATATATAATATATTATATATATAGTTTATTATATATATATATATAATATATATATATATATATATATATATATATTATATATATATATATTATATTATAATGTTAAATAAATATATATATCATATATATATATATATATATATATATCATATATATATATTATATATAATATTATTATCTATATATATTTATATATATATATAATATACTTATTATATATATTATTATATACTATATATATATATTATATATATATATATATATATATATTATATACTATATTATATAATATTATTATATATATAATATTATATATTATACTTATATATATATATATATATATATATATAATATATATATTATATATATATATTATATATATATATATTATATATATATAGAATATAATATATATATATATATATAGTATATATATATATAATATAAAATATATATATATATATTATATATATACATATTATATATACTATATATTATAATATATATATATATATATATAATTGATATATATATATACTATATATATAATAATATATATAATATATATATATATATAGTATATATATTATATATATATAATAAGGTCTTCTAGTTTTCTGTTGCTCTGCATTTAATTTAATTTCCATTTAAACTTTATACTAGTTAAAACAAATTATACCATTTACTTTATTAAAATCATTTCTCCTTGAAAAGTTCCACAATTAATTCTTCTTTTTATCAATTGTAATCTGATAATGCGTCTGGGATTTCAATTCAATGATGGATAGGTAAAATATCAAAAGACATACTAATACAAAAATAGAAATATCTTGA
>JABUQX010000245.1:0-10000 GCA_015478945.1 Trachelipus rathkii
TTGGGTATATTAATACTCGATAATCCTTGAGTGAATTAAATATCTGTTTCACTCTCTTAATAGAGGTACTTTGCTGTAGAATTCAAAATGCGAATTTTCAATTTCCAAGTCGCTGTGGTGATAATTTCACTTTTTTAACATAGAGATAAGCTTCCAACAGTTTGAAAACAGGTTCTGATACAGCTGTTGCAGTAGGCTTACTTTTTATTTTAAGAGCAAATTTAGGATTTGATCGTGATAAAATGATTCTAGTATCTACAGATGTTAGAATGAGTCTTTCTTGAGAGAAGATATCACCATTTAATCGACCGTAAAATTCATAAGTATTATTTATGACTTTTAGCTGCTTTATCTATACGTGCAGCTTCATCTTTGAAACTGTAAAAACCACATGATTGGAGATGAGATTGTTTAGCGTCGTTTGAATAATTTAACAAATGTTCTATATAGCTTCTATAAGGATATTAGCCGCTGAGCGCACTAGTGAAGTCCGTTAGATAGACTTCAACCTGGGTGAAAACATGCTATACAGGAAATTTTGATTCTGTTAATATACTATTGTCATCACCCGGAAGCGGAGATCGTGTACCATCAGGTTTTGTTCAATTTCGTTAACATATAAAAACACATTAGAGGGATCTAAGTACTGATCAGAAGTACCTGGATATGAACTCTTAGAGGAACATCTGTGTTGGATTGAAATGGCAGGGATTAATACTGATAAGTTGGATTCTTAACGGCTAATCTGTGTAGGCGTCATGGAGAAGAGATCCAATTCACTCTTACAACAATCAGGGCTAGAAGGATAAGGAAATGCATCTTGCATGTGCGAGCTCTGGTCGTATAATGAATTTCATGAAAAAACTTACTTATATACACAGCTCGTATAAAAGTATCAGTTTGTAATTAAATAGCAAATACAATCATTACATTTTTTCTTTAGAGGTTTTTTTCCGCTTACTCTTTTTCTTTACGACAATCTTCTTGCCCCCTGGTCCCTTGACCTGACATTTTACGTCTTATTTACGCTTAACATCATTTCAAACATTCATCTGAAACATCGGCAATACGTCTTTTTATTGCTGCACGAGGATTATTTCCAGCAGCAATATCTTGAATAGTATGCAGCCTGTTCTTATAGCTTTTTACCTATATACTCTCACTCTCCTGATACGAGTCTGCACTTCTCCATAGCTGGCCGAAAAATCCACCAAGGACTATACCCTTTGCATTTTTGATCCTCTGAATTACCCTTTCCTTCATCCATATTACAGGAGTGTCTTCTTATACTTATCTTTACCACTGCTGAGAAGTATGTTATGAATGAAAAAATATATTCTGACTTACACTCTTATATATATCCATTATGCTGTAATTACTGCATCTGTTTCTTTTCTAATATGAACTTAGCATTTCAGGGGTCGGTCACTACTGGCCAAGGGAAATCCTTCCCCATCCTTTATATGCACGCGTACAGAGTCCAAAATTTGATCTATTCAGAGGAAGATAAAAAATTAGGGAATGTTATAACTTTACTCTCTTGGGAAAATATACTACTCTTAATAAAGGAGCTTTAGTATTACCTACATATTGATGATCAATTATATTTGTATATACATAAGCCATACCAGGGTGGTTGAGCATCTCGGACGGTGTACATGTATAATGCAGTACTCGGTCTGCTGCTTCATCTTTCTGTTCATGTGGAGTCATGCGGTTGTTCTCCACAGATACCATAATCAGTTTCAAAATGGTGAGAAAATAAGATGAATCAGTGTTATATACAAGTTTCCATTCAATACTTTTTTTATATAGGTAGTGTCTAGGTTCCGTCTTAGTTTCGTTCTATGTGTAATTTAGGTAGTTTTTAGTGTTGAGTTTAGTTATTTTAGGAGTGTCTTTGAAGTAGTATTTCTTTTTTAGTAGTTTTTAGTCTAGTATTTATATGTAGTAGATAGGTATAAGTATGTTTATTCTTAATTGAGTTTTTTGTGTAGTTCTTAAGTGTGTTTTGTAGAGTTCTAGTATTTTTTTGATAGTAGTTGTTTGTTCGTTATTTAAAGAAGTTTTTAGAGTTGTTTTGTTGTTAAGGTAGTTATTTTATAGATAGTTGTGAGGGTGTTGTTTTTTTATCCATTAGTTCTTGAATTTATAGTTATCTTTGAGTATCTTATAAGTAGGATTTTTTGAGTAGTCTTTTTTTAAGGTGTTTTCGATAGGTTAGTTTTCTGTATTGTAGGTGTGAGGTTATAAGTGTTGTTTCTAGTATTAGTCTAGTGTGTTCTTTAGTAGGTTTAGGATAGCAGGTGGTGCATTAATTTTGCTTTTTAGTTAGCTTATGTTATAGTAAGTGTGTAGTTTTAGTGTTGATTATTTATGTATAGTATCTTAGTCTGATTCTAGTCGTTTGGGTGTTAGTAGTGTTAAGTTCGAGGCGACATCATGAAGTAATATTCCAGGCTCACCATACCGTTGCCGGATAGTTTTTCGCTGCACTGTGACCGTTCGAGAAAAAACGTATCACGCTCTCAGTCGTTACACACTTTTTTGATCTTAAAGATATTATTACTTTATCTTCATAGGTACGCAAATCAGTTTTGTATACCAAATCCTTACACATAATACTCATATCAAAGAGGTCGTTTAAATGACTGAAAATAGCAGGCACCGATTTAAAATAAGCTCGTCGCAGAGCAAATTCTTCAAAGAAGTATTCTCTTGTAGCAAATGTTGTCGTATTCACCTTTTTCGCAATTGTAGTCCTTTTCAGATAGCGAGTATCTTCCACTTGTAATATAGTTTCAACACATTCTACACTTCTGTACACTGTCATCCAGAATAGATTGTGAGGTAAATTTTCTATGTCCGTATTTAATATCATTTCACATAATCCTACTTCGTATACCTCTCTTTCAAGCTGAATAGGATTCATTAACATAGTTGTAAAATCAGCGAGTTTATTATCAGGATGTAAATCCAATGAGGCTGAAGATGGGAGAGTTAAATAAAAGTGGTCTACACTCTCCATGGTTATAATGTCAACTGATTAATGATTCTTAACTTCACTTGCATTTATATAAGTATTAAACTTAGCAGGATAACCCCTCCATTTCACCAGTACCTGTTTATTTTTTCCTTTACCTCTCGTAGCTAATATTTTTTCAATTTTATACTCGTGAGTTACAGGGTTGAACCTTACTTTTTGTATTTCTTGTTTATAGAACCCTCCTTTTATTTTTTCACCATCTTAATCCTCCAGATAATATAACTTTAAACTATCACGTCGGAATGCTCGGATATTGTGATTTAAAAACTTCCGTAGTCCATCCAGCTTCATATCCTTTTCTGAATCTTGCTTCGATCGAGATTACTTCTTACATAATCATTAAACCTTTATGCCTGAATTACTCTTTATTTTGTTTTTCTTTTTTCATACAGTGTGTTCTACGCTCTAGTTTTATATTTATAAAGTGTTGTCTTTATTTCTATTGGTAAGACTGTTATAGAATAAGCTAGATCATCCAAGTTATTCAATAATTAAATGTTCATCTAGTAAATTACCTTTTGATGCGCTCGTTTAATAGTACGCTGTACTTTTCAACTTATAGCAGCTTTGTTTACGAAAATGTATTGTAATAGCTTATACCATACTCCAAGTCAACTCCTGAAACTCTCGCCCCTTGAATCCATTCCTGAATCTGTCCAGATCGCTTTAGGTGTTCTCCGCCGTCCTCTATAATTTCAAGTACGGCAGTGGCAACTGTGGCTGATCTTTTATCTTTTAAGGGTTTCAACCATAAGTATCTAGAATACACGCCAATAGTGCCAGAAAGAATATCCTTAATGCGTTCAGTTATAAGAGCTGTATTAATCATTCCCGATAAATCTAACTGCCAATGCCTATCGAGGCTGCGGAGATAGGTTTTTTCCTTTTTCCGTTGTTTTAGGGGGAAATTTTTTTTTTTTTTTTTTTTCTTTTTTTTAAAACAGGGGGCTTATGGTAAAAGAAGGTAAATGCCTCCTCACCTCTAAATATGGCTTTTAAACTCTTTTTCTCAATATTAGGAACCTAGAAAACCTAGTAAATCCCCCAAAACTATTTGGTTCCCTCAGATTGAAGTAATACTTATCAACTACCTCCTTCCTCCATGTTAGATACTGACACACGTGTAAGTGTTTTATATATATATATATATATAATATTATAATATATATATATTTATATATATATATATATATATATATATTATATTTATATAATATATATATATATATATATTATATTATATATTAGTATATATAAAGTAAAAGGGATAAAGAAAAAGGTCTAAATAACATTTTTATTTATATACAAACATTACAACTAAATAAAATATATGATAATACATAATTACGATTTAATCCACCTATGTTTATTATTAAGGTGCTTTCCTTATTCTTCCTCTGGTAACACGTTTAAATTTATCTGACGTAAGAAGTACCTGAGGGACTTGAGTCAGGTCTTGGGCGTAATAGGATATATCCAGTCGCAAACGTGTGTTATTTAAGATTAAATGTTCTGGGAAAATAATGTCTGAAGTTTCTTGTTTAATCTCATTTCCATCCTTTTTTACAGGCGCCTTTCTCCAGTTACGTGAGAAGATCAGTATCTCAAATCCACAATATCTTGATCCTGGAACTATATCATCATCAATTTACGATCTGCCCTGCTTTCATTCCAATTGATAATGGTCTTTTAAAATATTAATATAAAGCTATTCCTGATTTACGCACTCTATTAGGTAAGCTCTTCTCTAGGATATTTTTAAATTTATCTTCATTTTTCACTTCAAGTTTTACTTCATTAGGTATATCTACATCATCGGTTACCGGGATACGTAAGGATGGATGTAGGTGCAAGTCTTTAAGATCTATCAATTTTTGTATGGCATCCTGGTATAAGGCGCGTTTCTCATGGATGTTATGTCTGAATTTAATATCCTGTACACTTCATTTCTCATATTTTGTTATCTGTTTCAACTTTAGATCATAGAACTAGGAGGAGAGGCGCTGGAGATAATGAGTCGTTTCACAAATAAGGATTCTGTTGGTTGCACTGTGCTGATTGATGTGAAGAGGTTGTAATGTCCAATGCATTAGGCGTAATATTTGCGTGTATGGGAGTTGTGGAATGATGAAACTGTGATTGGGATTTTGCGCAGTTGTGCGCAATAACTGGCCAGATTGAGGTTGTGAATGATGAATCTGAGGAACTGAATTCTGTACAAGTGCTGTATTATTATACTTCATTTTCTCATACTCATTATATGGAAGTACAGCAACCTTCTTCATTATGGGACAACCACTTAGATATCAGTGGAGCTATAACGGAGAAGAGTAATGGCAGGAAGATACTCCTTCCTCCTCGCTGGAGTAACTTCTTTTATTTTTCAAATATTTTTAATGTTGAAGGAGAGTTTTTTAATGATGTTTCTATAACGACTAGCTTTACCTTCTGAGCCTGTTTGAAAGAACATTCCGTCTAGAGATTTAAACAGACTCACATTACCACACTGGATGAATTTCTTCATCCTCACTAATTAGTTTACGTTTTTCAAGAAGGTTTCAACTTTTTAAATTTTTTATAAGAGGTAAATACTTTTCAACTAGAGCACTCATTATTCAGTTATGTATACAGTTTCTCATACGGCAGAATGTTGGTACGGAGCAGCACTCTGTGCGTGTTTTTAGGGTGAAGTTCACATCAAATAACCGTGTGGGATCGAAGTAACCTCTTTATATACTTTTAAGAACTCTTACCTTTGAAGAGGAAACATTGAGTTGCCAATACATTAATTTGACTCATGTCTCTTCTCTGTCCAAACAAAGTAAATACTGTGTGTTAAAGAAACACTTCGCATATGTGCTTGCTTTGATGAAAAATATCTGCGTTATGAAAAAAAACACAGAGATATTTTAGATGTGAGAATAAACTGTGAACGCTTCTGCTATTTCCAAATTCAATTTGTGCATTAAATCATCTAATACAATAATTTTATGGCCATGTATATTGTCCAATGATCTAATATCGTAAATGCCTTCATGAAATTGAATCACATCTTTATATTCTTTAAATTTTTCCTGAAAAACATTATAACACCATATTATTTTTACAGGTTGTTCAAAAATCTCCATTTCCTTAAAAATATTTAATAATAGAAAGGTATTACCAAGCCTTGTCGACCAGCTACAAGACATGTAGCCGGACTTCGGAACGTAAATTTCTCCACACCTACTCGTTAAGGTGAATAATGAATAATGAGATTAATTAAAGCTGTAAAGCAGTAAAAGTCCATGTTTTTAAATAAAATTTCGTACAATTTATTAAAATAAAATGTTTAGATAACAGGGAAACTCTGTGTGTTTTTATTCTTACATACAAATTAAAATAAAAAAAGTATAAACAAAAAATAAAAATAGAAATAATTAAATAAAAAGGAATAAAACAAGAAATAAAAATATAAAGAAAAAACATAATTGTTAAATAAATTATGAGTTAAAGCAGATTAAAACAGAAGTTAAAGCAGTAAAAGCAGAAAGTTAAACAGTAAAGCAGAAGTTAAAGCAGTAAGCCAGTAAAACAAAACCAGTTACTAATCCCCTAGGTAAACACCTCTATTGATTACGTTTTTACTGCTTAAGGTATGTAATGTTAATAAATATATGAGTTAAAGCAGTTAAACATGTGAGTTAAAGCAGTAAAACATGAGTTAAAGCAGTAAAGCAGAGAGTAAAAGCAGTAAAGCAGTAAAACAAAAGCCTACTAATCCCCTAGGTGTTACGTAATAACACCTCTATTGATTTACTGATTTACTGCTTTAAGGTATGTAAGGTATATGTTTTTAATAAAATTTCGTACAATTGTAGTAAAATGAATGACTCATAGTATATTGAAAAACAAAATTCTTTGAATAGTTTACAGTGATATCATATTTTTCGTTCACGCGGGAATTTTTTGCGTCTGGCGGACGCACGCGGCGGCGTTTAGCCCGGAAATATTGCGCCTGCGGGCGCACGTGGCGGGCGTTTCGCGACGGTGTTCACCTGCGGACGCGGACTCGGATTCGGAAACGTTTGCGGTCACTGTCTCAACTGTGTAACTCTTTAGATATATTTTCTGTCATGCTTATAAGTGTTATAAAAATAATAACTCGTAGTAGGAAGCATTCTAGCAGAATGTAATATACACCATTCGATTTCCTTCATACCTTATTTACCTAGGATAGACACCCATATTAGGGGCATTCTAGGCTCAGGGGAGGCTAAGAAAAGGCTTGAAAAAAGTGCCACTCAGTTGGCACTTTGTGGCACTCACTTGGCACTATGTGGCACTCACTTGGCACTCATTGGCACTCATTGGCACTATGTGGCACTCATTTGGCACTCACTTGACACTCACCTGGCACTACTGGCACTCATTAATACTCATAGAAACACTAAATAGAACATCACTAAGATACTCCTTACGCGTGATTGGCAGCCATTAACAGTTGAGGCATCAAATTGGGGCATCAATAATTGCTGAGGATCAAATTGTACGTAGAATACAAAGGTGGGCCGAAAAAATTAGGGCTGCCGAAAATTAGGGATGGCCAAAAATTACGGTGGGCCAAAATTGCCCAATGGAAGGACAAAGGTGGTCGTGGTGCTTTTGTACGTGTGAATTAAGTTGTAATGTAGTGCAAGTATCTATGGGTGAGTGTAAATGTCATAGTGAATATGTGTGTATAAGTCTCATAGTGAATGTGTGTATAAAGTTTCATAGTGAATGTGTGCATATAAGTGTGTGTGTGTGTGTGTGAAATGTGTGTGTGTGTGTGTTGTGTGTGTGTGTGTGGTGTGTTGTGTGTGTGTGTAGAGTGTTCAAGTTAGGATAGATCCATAAACATTGGTTCACAGTTAGGAACGAATATGTGACGGGTGGTGGGCACGAGTTGGGCAAAAAAAACTTACCGTGGGCCAAAATGACCCATGTTATATGCAAGGCAAGGCCTTAAATATCATGGTCAAACAAAGTTAAGACATCAAAAAAAGGGCTAAGCCCTAAAGGAAGGACAAAAAATAACCGTGGGTCAAAATTGACCCTTGAAGGACAAAAAATTACCGTGGGTCATAATTGACCCATGGTGTCTGTCAAGCTTTGGAGCAAAGGGGAAGGACAAAAAGGTTAAGACATTCAAAAAAATAGGGCTAAGCCCCTTAAATGAAGATAAAAAATTACCGTGGGCAAAAATTGGACCAATGCGGTCGAAAAAATTAGGGGGTCGTAAAATAGGGGGGCAATACGATACAACCGAGTGCTTACGCAAACCGTTTGGCCAAACCCTCTTCGAAGGTGCTTAAAAAATTAGGGTTTGCCGAAAAATTGGGGTTGCCGAAAAAATTGGGGTTGCCAAAATTAGCGTTGCCAAAAAATACCGTGCGGCCAAAAATGAACCCATGAAGACCAAAGGGTGGTGTCGAAAAAAGGTCTCAAGGCCCAAAAATAAAGGCCAAAAAGTCAACGGTAGGTAAAAAATTCGAGCTCAAAAAAAGGTCGCGGTCGGTAAAGGTCAAAAAAGGTCAAGGACAGGTAAAAATTTTTCTCCACCACTGATTATGATATAATATATATATATATTATATATATATATATAATATATAATATATATAGTATATAATATATATATATATATATATATATAATATTATATAATATATATATATATATATATATTATAATAATATATATAACTAATTATATATATAATATATATATCATATTATAAGTTCGTTTTTACTTACCACTAATATCATGCATACAATGTGAGTCCCGAATTATACTTTCGCCTAATCAAAACCCTGTGTAACCCCTGACCCGAGTGTGAACGGGGAGGTCTGCCAAAGATTCACTGTCAGGCTGACGTACCTTATTCTTCTGGGAAGGTGAAAATCTTTCAGAAGTAAACGGTAGATCTCCTTTTAGCTCATCGTGGTCAGGTGGTAACACCTGCTCTACTAACAGCGAGAGTGTGGGTTCGAAACCCAGTCAGGTAAGAAAGCCTAAGGATGATTATATATATATATATATATCAAAACTTTTGTATTATTTGAATTGAATATGAGTACAATTTAATATGATTTATAAAAAATAGTATTTATTATCTATGCTCATTAAGGACTAGCTCTTTTCCATACCGCCTTTCAAATGATATGGCTCCGATAAGTCAGTTGGTGCTACCCCATTAGAGATTCCAATTTGTTTCTAAAAGTGATTGATTGTTCAGTCTCCCAATCAACAAACTAAGTATGATATTAAAAGGTTACCTATATTTATGTTTGGTAAATTGGTAGTTTATTTGTTGTTAAATAGTCATTGGTTGGTGATGATTACGGAGCAATCGTAAAATGTCCATTGATTGTGGTCATTAACATCGCAGAGGTGAAATATCCATAACTTTTTGTTGATAAGGTGATAGCAGTGGTAAAATACCAATAATTTTTTGATAAGCACATTGCAGTGGTGAAATGCCCATAATTATTTGACAATTACATTAGCAGTGTTATTGTCAAGGTTTTGGAATCGAAATGAGAGCCAGAAGTCGCGGGAACTATAAATTTTGAGCGATTGGAATTAAAACCTTTTATCAGGTTTTATAAAGTTAAATGATCTTGTGTAGTTTCAGACACGGAATTGGAATCATATGATCTTAAATAGTTCAGGTTCAAATTAAAAGAACAGTGGTAGCTGTTTTTGAGTCCCGCTACCTCTTATTTATACATTAAGAATGCTCATGTATGCCTCGGATTTCTGGTACATGTTTGCGCACCCCACCCACAGTTCTGTCGGAACCATGGGCAGCTGATGATGATGTAATTAGAACAGGAATCGAATTACTTCATAACATATTTCGCAGTCTTGGTTCCAGGCAAGATAAAAGAGTTAAAAAGGTGATGGAGATATTTATGTGAAAAAAGGTGA
>JABUQX010000245.1:17500-30000 GCA_015478945.1 Trachelipus rathkii
GTACTGAAATATAACTTTCCACTTTTTCATTGGTACTAAAAACTAACTTTCAACCTTTTTTCGTACTGAAAACTAATTTTCCACCTTTTCAGTGGTAGTGAAATCTAACTTTCCACCTTTTATTGGTAGTGAAAACTGTTTCAACCTTTTTATTGGTAGTGAAAACTAACTATTCAACTTTTTTCGTACTGAAATATAACTTTCCACTTTTTCATTGGTACTAAAAACTAACTTTCAACCTTTTTTCGTACTGAAAACTAATTTTCCACCTTTTCAGTGGTAGTGAAATCTAACTTTCCACCTTTTATTGGTAGTGAAAACTGTTTCAACCTTTTTATTGGTAGTGAAAACTAACTTTTCAACTTTTTTCGTACTGAAATATAACTTTCCACTTTTTCATTGGTACTAAAAACTAACTTTCAACCTTTCAAACTAATTTTCCACCTTTTCAGTGGTAGTGAAATCTAACTTTCCACCTTTTATTGGTAGTGAAAACTGTTTCAACCTTTTTATTGGTAGTGAAAACTAACTATTCAACTTTTTTCGTACTGAAATATAACTTTCCACCTTTTCATTGGTACTGAAAACTAACTTTCAACCTTTTTTCGTACTGAAAACTAATTTTCCACCTTTTCAGTGGTAGTGAAATCTAACTTTCCACCTTTTATTGGTAGTGAAAACTGTTTCAACCTTTTTATTGGTAGTGAAAACTAACTTTTTCGTAGTGAAAACTAATTTTCCACTTTTTCATTGGTACTGAAAACTAAGTTTTCTTTTTTCGTACTGAAAACTAACTTTCCCCTTTTCAGTGGTAGTGAAAACTAAATTTCCACTTTTTCATTGGTAGGGAAAACTATAACTTTCCACCTTTTTATTAAATGATGCAACTTAAGTAGTTTTAAAGGTTTAAAAAAAAATAACAGGTTTAGTTGACAATAAAGCTGTTTATGACTTTAAAGGTTTGCGTGGTTTAAAGAGATTAAATGAAAGTATATAGCTCAATTTTTTCAATTTCGCGAGTAATAATGGAAAATTATTCCCCTTTTTATATCATTAAACGTTTCTTCATCAGAACTTAAATTCCTTTCATTAGCAACGTTATTGGACCATTTGATGAATTTAATGATTGTTGTTGTATTTTCTGAATAATTTGTGAATAATCTCTCTCTCTCTCTCTCTCTCTCTCTCTCTCTCTCTCTCTCTCTCTCTCTCTCTCTCTCTCTCTCTCTCTCTCTCTCTCTCTCTCTCTCTCTCTCAGAGGAATGTGAGTTTGGCAGAGGCGAGAAGAAAGGTGCATACATAATAGGAGTGAATGGCGGGGTTTTGTGAGGGGGTATGGTTGTGACCCTCCTGGGCCAAGGGATGAACCCTACATTGACGTGATGTCATAGTGAGGGTCCGTCGTGGTCCCGTGAAGCTCTAGGGTTGATTTTCTCTGACTGCGACGAGTTTTCACTAAAAGGTATAAAGGGGTCGGTAAGGCTGGGCTTTCTTTTCGACTTGCGTCATATTCTTCTACTATTTTTCTGTTTCCGGTGCATGTTACGCACCTTACCCCACTCAATGGGGAAAGAAGGTGGGTGATTAAAATTATTATATATATATATATATTATATATATATAGATCTATTTATATAATATATATATATATCATATATATATATAGTATAATATAATAATATAATATATATTATAATATATATATATATATATATATATATATATATATATATATAGGTATATATTATATATATATATAAGATCTGATTTGTAAATGTATTAAATCATAATGACATTTGAAACAGTATTATATCAAGCAAATGAAATTAAAATTGTAAAAACATTTATTCCTTTAAAAATGAACAACAAAAATATTGTTTTATATAATTATACAACAACTAATAATTAGCAAATTTAAATATCAAATCGTAATTTTTTAATGGGTTATACCTCTGATGAGGCTTCAGACCCATTTCAGCTCTCAATTTTTTTAGTGTATTGTATTGCATGAAAACCAAAATGTTGAAAACCCCTTGTTTGACCCTTGAGCCTTCAAGACAGTAATTGATTGTCACAAAATATTCGGAAATTTATTGCTTATTATTTTCATCTTCATAAGCCTCCACCAACTGAAAAAATTAGACTTCAAGCATATATATATATATATATATATTATATATATATTATAATATATATATTATATATATATATATATATATAATACTATAGTATATATATATATATATATATATTATATATATATATAATATTATATATATATATAATACAAGCATATATATATATATATATATATATATATATATATATATCAAGCAGATCCGTCATTTTTTTTATGTTAAGTGGTGCAGTCTTTTTCAAAATTGCCCATGCTGCTGCCATTTGCACCAACTTATGCGGCTTAACATGGGTGTTCCATTCTTAAAAACTTAAAATAATTTCAAAATTGATTTGCTATCAAAAGTCCTAATTTTGGTGTTCTATCAATAGTTAGTTTAATAACACGATATCTCCAAAAACTGAAAAGAAAATATTTTCATTGAAATTATTCCTTAATAAGGATTTTTTAAAATCTTCTGTTGCTATTATCTTATTTCATGCTGTCTATTATTTATTTAATTTTGTTAATTTTTTTTTGTTTTATTTTTTTCTAAACTTAATTTATCGAGTATAATTATTTTTCAACTTATGACTAGATTCACTGAGCTATTTTGAATTTTTGCGATCTTTGTTGTTCTTTGGATTCAGTGAAATTTAAGAGAAAAATTTGAATACAACAAAAGTTACAGTTTTAAAAGTACCGTAATTAGTTTTTTTTTTCCTCACATTCAATTTAAATGAATGAGTCACACAAGATTTTACTCTTCATCAGCGGGATTCGAACACTGGAACTCCGCGTTGCTCAGTTAACAGTAACCGGGCGCTTCATCTTTGTAAATAAATCTTTTGATAATGCTCAAGAAAGTTCTTTGACTACTAGTTTACACCGTATCTAATTAATATACTTAATATACCTTATATACTAATTAATATACTTAATATATTATACTTCAGTTAGTTCTAGTTCTATGTTAGCTCTTAATATATATTTTTCGTTTATATTAAGTGCTTTAAATAAGAGTCAAAAATGTTGCAAAAAAGTAGTTTTGTAATTTTTGATAATAAAAATGTATAAATTAGATATAAATATGTACATAATAGAATATTATAAGTAATTAAGAGTAAAACATACATTATAATAATGTAAATAGAATGATATAGATATAACGTAATATAGATATAGAGTATAAGTGAATTACTGTTGGCGAGGGCACTTACAGGTTTTTCTTGAGATCATTTAAATTAAGTTTAATTTTATTAGAGAGTAATATTATATTAAAGAGAGAGATAAATGGGTACGAGTAATACTAAATTACCTACTAGGTAATAAGGATAATATTCAAATGCGTTATAAATTATAAATTTCAAAATCGAATGAATGAGATCGTATTATTCTGAACAGTGAAGAGATGAAAATTCACATCATATAAATACATAATATGGTAGAATAATAAAATAGGAAGATAAGATAGCACCAGATCATATTAATAAATTAATAAATATTTTTACTTATCAATAATAATTTGATAAAGCATTAATATACATATTAATTAATTATTAAAGTAATTAAATTCGAAATTATTTAATATTATAAATATGAAACATTATATAATTGTTATTATTATTATTTTAATATTATGCAAAAACAACAATGCTTTATCATATCAAATACATTAATTATGAATTATTTATTTATAAATTATTATTTAATTAATTATAATTGAATTAATATTAGTATATTATAAATTAATTTTATTAATTAATTAAATTAATTAATTTAATAAATTATTATTTTATTCATTAAATATTAAAGTATAGCTAGATTATTATTAATTACTATTATTATCATTATAAAATTATTAATATTATTATTATTAATTTTTATATATATATATAATTATTTATTAATTTATATTTTATTTAATTATATATATTATAGTTTAATTCATTATTATTATTATTGTTATTAATCTTAATTAAGATAATTAATATTATTAAATATTATGTATAACATAACTTATCTGTGTATTTAATTATTTAAATCATTATTATTTAATTTTATAATTGTTTATATTATACTTAGCGAACCGAGTATGTATTATGTATATGAAATTTCAAACTACCGCATAAAATTAGTTTTTTACCACTACTTCACTACACGAGGAACGAAAGAGTTTTTATTATTAACTAAAAAAGAAATCTAAATAATATACATAAATAATTATAACCTTATAACCTTATAACTTTTATATATCATAAAAACTGTGTCGTGTAAAATATACATATATGATAATATACTCACCCCCATTCGCCAAAGCTTGTAACCATAGTATACTATATATAAGTAGATCATTATGAGTATATTATAGGCAAATAGAATCGTACTATATGCGTAGCATGCATAATCGTATATTATACATATTCTTATATAAATAGGTCCGAAGATCGACCCACATTATAAATACTATTTACATTATCTTAGAGACATCCATTAATATATATCACACCCACAACGCAGTATAAGTATATAACTAAAAATACCCATCACCTCACGTATAATCATATTATATATATAGTATATAACTAATAAATTATTATATATTAGTATTATATATTATAACTATTTACTATTATTATATATTAGCTATATATATAGTAAATAAATAATATATAATATATATAGTAATAACATATAATATATATATATATTTATATATAATATATTAATATATTTATATATATAGTATATAGTTATAGATAAATAATAATATATATTAGGACGACTCAGTAACGTTTTACTACCTCGGTGCTCGTCTGCTCCTCATCTTCCTTTCGCTCTCTCTCCTCTCTCTCTCTAGTACAATAGCTTATATTAATCATATAAGCTATACCAATACACTATATCGAATACTACTTACACCCTATTATATATATATATAATCATAATATTATATAATCATATATATATAAGCCTATATTGAAATACTTGGAGTTACTCCTGCTGAAAAACATTTCTTTTATAGTAGATAGTTTTCTATAGTGGTTCAATGGTTTAAGCGATACGTTGGTATATTTTAATATTTTGTATAAAATTATAATAGGTATATACAGTTTTTCCTTCATTTTCTTAAGTATTTTAGTGTTTTCTCTAAACTTTATGTCCATTCTTATCATGTTTTGCAAATGATTAAATTTTATTGAAATTATTGTTTATAATATTGAGTGGCAATTAAGACATAATTTATTACTAAACAGTGATTTAGTTAAACCAATTTTGGTAATTGTGTAAATTGCAGACATGGTCCATACATCCCGCCATCTGCATTTGCATAGAGCTGCGCCGATTGCTGTTGAAGTGTGTAAAAGCGAGTTATTTAATAGGGGTTATGTCTTATAGTTTCGCTTTAATTTTGCAGGTAATCTCTTCATATTCTTTTATGGTCAGATGAATTCTTCAAAAGAATAATGAAAATTATTAAATGGACCGACCAAAGTAACATACGAAAGAAATCTAGATGCACAAATTAGAGTTCGTTTCACAGGTAAATGCGTTAACTGAGGATTAGCTATATTATGACTATACAAAATATGATAATAATAATTTATGATATATATATAAGTAATTATATAATATGTAAAAAATATACAATGGTTATAATATATATCCTAATATCAGTGCAAATATATATATAATTAATAATCAATTAATATATATAGTGTATATTATTAATATATATATCGTGAAGTATAAAAAAGCACAACTCGGTGCACAGAACCATTCCCTAAACATGTTAACATGACCCTACTTTTGTCTGGGAAAAGAATTCTTCTTATATATCAAGGGGCAGCATGCTTGTTCTTAAATTCTTTGTTAGCCCGCCCCTGTTCTCCGCGGTGTGCTCTACATGAAGAGTTTGATCTCGGTCTTCGTATTCATGCATCACCATGTAAAAATTTTCGTAGAGTGTAACATGTCCCACAATTCTGAGTAAATTACGCCGTTTCTACAATAAACCACATTCCTATACTCCTTCCAGGATCTCCTCAATAGCTTCTTAATCCTCAAACCCAGGAAATCATCGTTTGTTGCTCCTACGTTGCAGCTCTCTCTTAGCATAGTTCAAAGCTTTTTAAAATAAAGGTCAAGCTCGTGTGCAGCACATATCTATCTATTGGGGCCTGACACATAGCTATTATGCAGTTTACTTATTATTGTCTTTGCTCTTGTACACAACATTGCGATTTATTATGCCAAGCACTTCTTATTAGCTTTATTCTTGCTCGTCCAAACACTGATACTACCTTTCAGAGGTTACTGCTTATAATCCACACCTAATCTTTTTCTTGGTCCACAAGTTCAAGCTAATCAGCATTCATATGTAGTTAAATTTTTTATTTGAGAACCTAGGTGAAGAACCTTATAGACTTTTTACTATTAAATTCATTTCCCCCACTTATCTGCCCACCTAAGAGGTTCTATCTAAGAGATGGCTTTATTCACTTTTGTATTTTATATATCCGCATCTCTTCACTATCTTCCTTAAATTTAGGCTTGGTTATAGGTAACAGTCTGCCAAACTTAGAAACCTTGCATTTAGATCCCTGGTCTACAATCATGTTATATATATATATATTATAGTATATATTATATACGTATATATATATCGTATAAATATCTGTATATATACTATATAATATAATATAATATAATCATGATATATAGATATAATATATATACTATATTTTATAAAACATATAAGTATATATATATATGAGGAAAATAAGGTGGGTCCCCGGATCTGAAGCCCTGGGACCCACTCTTCACTAGTTCCATGCTGACTTATTTGCCCATTCTTAGGTCTTGTACACACTGTTTCTATTCCAAACCACGTCTTAAATCCAACCCAATGTACCACCTCATTGCTGCTAACCTATCATACAGCCTATAGTGGTGAACCTTATCAAAAAAGCTAATATATTATATTTATAATATAGTATATTATATATATGATATCGTATATATGTATCAACAATATATATAAGTATAGAGTTATATATATATATATTATATATGACTACTATTTATCAAAATAATATTTTTATATATACTATATATATATATATAATATTATATAAAAAATATATATATAGTATATTATATAATATTGTATATTCATAAATATATATATATATATATATCTCTATAATATAAACTTATATATATATTACTATATTGATACTATATATAGTATATATATAATATATAAATTATAATATAAATATATATATAAGTATTTATATATATATATAGTTCTATAATAAATTATATTTTATATAAATATATAGTATATATACATATATATATATATAATAGTATAAATAATAATAGTATATATATAATATATATATAATAATATAAATATATATACTAAATATATAATATATATATATATATAGCTATATATATATATAATATATAATTATTATCATAATTATATATATAATATAGTATATATATATATATTATATCTATATATTATATATAGTATATATATAACTACATATAATATAGGCCAGCATCCGAAGAGGTCAGGCATGTAACTAGAAAACTATAACAGCTACAGGAAAAAATAACATTTTCTTGAGTTTTTCAGCAATTTCATCGATGAAACCATTAAAACAAAATTTATTTATTCCTAATTTTATTAATAACACCTTAATATTAGTATAATCCTAGATCTGGCATGAGTACGCCTGTGATTGACGTGATCCCGCATTCAGTTTCCACAGAGAGCAAAGAGTTCCAAATGTATGTTTATTTTTATGCTTTGGGAGGAAAAATGTTATTTTTTCTTTATCCTTTTTATTATATAAGAGGGGTTGAGCGACGGAGGGACAGAGGGGGGGACGAAGTCCCCCCGTCATCCTCCGGTAGGCCGAGAACCTATCTTTTCCATCTTAAGTATTTAGACCTTGGGTAGTCTTTTAGTTAAAGAAAGAAAAAATTCAACATTTGGCACCTTTGCGTGCTCCCACGGAGTACTCGAGCTAAATTTGTATTCTCTAAAAACCGTAATTTTTCCAAGCATTTTAACAAATTTTTTAAATAGTTAAAAAAAGAATTTATTTTTTATTTTGTATGGTCATTTTTTATTTCATGGGTAAAATGTCTCCTGATTAATAAAATGATATTGAATTTCGTGTACGCTGTTATAATCTGTTTTTTAGTTAGCATGCATGTGCTTTATTCGAGAGTGGCTGGCCATATACTATATATAATTATTATATAATTTATATATATATATTATAATATAGATTAGTTTTAATATATTTTAATAACCATATTATATATAATATAGTATAGTACAGGATATATACGTATAAACTATATATATATATATATATAATAATAATAATATAATAAATAAAATAATAATAATAAGTATAAATAGATAATAATAATAATAATAATAATAATATATAATAATATAATAAATAAATAATATAATAATAATAATAATTATAATAATAAAATAATAATACAATAATAAAATAATAATAATATAATAATAATAACATAATATAATAATATAATTAATAATAAATATAAATCATTCATCAAATATTTTAACATGGTTTCCATTAAATAATCCTAATTTATTTCAGAGAAAACTTAAATTTTTGGCCATATTATCTATTTTAATAATGTTTAAACGTTTTCATAACGATATCAAATAGGATTCAGCGGACAGATTTAGAGATGACTTTATGTAGTTAATTACTGACTATACATTTTTAGACGGCATTTTGATTGGTCGAGAGATTGGACAATTATATAATAATAATAATGATAATGTGCTCGCAAAAGAGGGATGAACCGACAAATTTAGAGATTACCGGGGCATGAATATTATTAATATAATGTCATTTAATGTTTATTGGTATTTTCAAGGCGCAATATATATATATTATAAAACTCATATATATATTAGTATAATATATATATATATATAATATATATAATATATATATATATATATATACTAATATTATATATTTGTATATTATATTATTATAATATATATATAAATATATTATATATATTACATATAAATATAAGTATAAGTTATGACGTAGTGGTGAGGGGTAGGATGAGGAGGGTGAGGTAGGAGGTGAGGATGAGGTTGAGGAGGTGAGAGGTGAGTGGAGTAGATGATATTGGAGGGTGAGGGGGTGGGGTGAGGTGGTAGTAGTGAGTGAGTCGGTAGTTTGGAGGTGGGAGGGTAGGGACGTGGAGTGAGTGAGAGGTTGAGAGGTGTAGGGTGTGAGTAGTGAGGGTAGAGGTGGTAGGTGGGTGAGTAGAGGTGTATAGTATCGAGGGTATGGTATGGAAGGTAGGAGGTTAGTGAGTTATGAAGATGTGGTGGGAGTGAGGTATGAGGTAGTGTGAGAGGTGGTGGGATAGGTGATGGTAGAGGTTGAGTGAAGGTAGTGAGGTAGGGGTAGGTAGATTTAGTGAGTTGGTATGTAATATATAGTATATTAGTGAATTGTTTGTATGGTATGGGTAGTATAGTATGGTATATTTATTGATGAGTGTAAGTGAGTAGGGGTAGGGGGGTAGGGGTGAGGGGGAGGGGTGAGTGAGGGGAGGTGAGGGTGCGGAGAGTGAGTGGGAGTGGAGGGTGTTGGAGTATGGGGTGAAGAAATAATAATGAAAATTTTACAAAAAGGGATTGAGTTAATTTTTATCCTCAATTGTCGTCCATCTCCCGCATGCTCAATGAATGACTGGATCGAGCTTTCGCCCACTGGTATATTAATATATGATATATATTAATATATATATTATATATATTATATATATATATTATAATATATATATAATATATATATTATATATTATATATTAATATTATATATATGTATATATTATATAATATAACATTGCTTTTTACCGCATTTTAATATTTACCGTTTGTTTTAGTGGTATATTATAGTAATATATATATAATATATTATATAATTATATCAATATATATATTATATCATTATATATAATATATTATATATACTATATATATTATATATATATATAATATATTACATATATATATATATAAAATATATATATAGTATATATATATATAGATATATATAAATTATTGAGTATATATATATATATAGTAATAGTATTATATATATAGTATATATTATATATAATATATATAATAGTATTATATATATATATATATATATATATCATATATATAAGTATATAATATTATGAATAATATAATTTTTAAATGATTTTTCATTGAAATGCACCACGAAAATAGATTAGAAATAATAAAATGATTAAAACGTTTAGAAAAAAAGAAATTCTATTCAAGGTTACTTTTTCTGTTTTTTCTTCTTTTTTTTAATAATAAAAATATTATTAAAGAATATTTGTAAATATTTTCTCTTAATCGTTTTTCAGAGTGTCTTCCAAGATAACTTAATTATATCATATATAATATAATATATATTAATATATGATATCATATATATTATACTATAATTATATATAATAATATATATAATATGATATATATATATATATATATATTATTAATTTATATTATAATATATATATTATATATATATAATTATATATATATATATATATATATCTATATATATAATATATTAATATAATATATATATATTATATATATATATATATATATATATATATAGTATATATATATATATATATATTATATAATATATATATATATATAACATATATATATGCTTATAATAACATCTTGAAACTTTCCCTCCTATCTAAAATTATATTATAGATATATAAAATTATTATATATATATATATATATATATTATATTATAGATATATATATACTATATTATATACTTTATGTACACAACTATTGTTGAATATTATAAATTTCACATAATAGAAGAGAAAAAAATGAAATATATTATTTAATATCTAGTTTATTGAGAAACGGTACTACCCCATAAATATGCCGCAATGGAGTTTTGTCCATTCCATTAGCTCCGCATTTTATATGAATTCAGCTTCATTGTATAGAAAATGATCTTACAAGAAAATGTATGTGAATGATAGTTAATATAAATTTATATAGATAATATATATATATATATATAGTAGTATATATATAGTAATATAATATATATAATTTATATATAATATTATATATACTTTATCTATATACAATGGCGTATCCAGAAATTTTTTTTTCGGGGGGGGGGGGGGGGCCAACAAATCAAAATCGGTCTTAATATTTATATATTATATATACATAATTTGCTATCTCTAGATATTTCTACATGTTTATGTATATCATATAGAAAATATCTATACAAGAAAATGTAATGTGAATATAGTTATAAGGTATATTTGTACTATGTAAGTGGACAAAGACAAATTCTATCTCTAGAAAAAAAATGGGAAGAATTATATAACTTACTCATAAATATCTATACTTAAAGCCAGAGATAATTGTTAAACATTTAACGCCCTGGCATGCGGAGAGAGGGAGTGAGCGACTATACATACCGAGGAATAGACAATTTCAATTTTAATTTCAATAATTTCGAATGTAGTAGGGGGTGGGGCAGGTCCATATATAGTTCTTTCTTTTAATCGTCCGAATTAGTATTATCTCCAAGTTAGTTTTAGGAGAAGTTTCTTAAATGTGAAAAAGGCAAGCTGTCTTTCTCTAATCGAGGCAGGATGTCGAAAGATATATGGATCACTTAACGTGTAGACTGAGATGCTGCAGAACGCCAGGGTAAAATTGCCTAAGTAAATTCCATTAGATATGTTGCTAGACGGCCAACGCGTGGATGGGAAAGGGTGACTCGTCGGAGCAGAGAATCTAGTGCATCTATTGCGGTTTTTGGGCGCAGCTCTGTGCTGTGAGTGCATTATCAACTCCAAAGATCCCGATTGTGCTTTTCTAATATTCATTGAGCTTTCGAGATTTCTTTAATAATATCAGCACCATCATTTATCTTTTTCTCATGATGCACATTGACACCGTTCGGTAGACAAAGCAGGAAAAATTTAACAACCTCTCTCCTAACGCTGATATTATAATCACCCAAAAATAGTATAAAAATGGGTGTGCGATAATAATAAGTCTGTGGGTCGGAAAAAGGAATGTGGTCTGTATTTTGGAATATTGTTAATTTTTGGTAAGCGATTTCATACTCAGATTCAAGATCAATGCAGGCTTATGCATTCTTCAAAAATTCAGCTGAAATTCTAATGTTGCATTTCTCTGATGGCTTTTAGTTTAGTTTTAACTAATGGACTTGCGAATTTGTCTCGACAGGCGACGAATTAT
>JABUQX010000245.1:37500-39831 GCA_015478945.1 Trachelipus rathkii
CTAATTTCCACCTACGTATGCACAATTTTAGTCTTGCCTTTTATCTCCTTATAATTCCAAAACATCTTTCTTTTGAAACCTCATCATTGGCTTTTAGTATGATCAACCACGCTCTTGTTTTTTTCTCTTTTCCCTTTTATTCGACTCACATCACCCTCTTCAACCACCACTCAAGTGTTAGTATTCCTTACTTCTTACTTAGCATATCACAAACTTCTCTTGCACTACTAATAAAACGCCTCCTTCATTTTGGCTTCCAGATTTTTTTTCAGTTTTCATCTTGCTCACATCAACTGATTATATTTGCAAGCGCCTTAAATACTTTTCCTTATTACGCCTTAATCCACTTAACTTTACTCACTCTAATTCTATCCCATTTTCTTCCTACTACGCTTCTTCTCCATTCCAAGCCCCACTAACTTATCTTACATAAAACAAACATATGATCCATAATCCCATCCGCAACCCCCTCACTGATTTAACATCTTCACATAATTTCAACATCTCACTATCTTCCACTCACACAAAATCAATCATACTTTTCACTTCGCTTACCATCTCTACCTACAATCCAACTCTAGTACAACTTTAATACCTAGTACAACATACCTCTTTTCCTCAAAAATCAAATCAACCTTCCTACCATTTTCATTTTTCTTCCGTCACCCCACATGCCACCTGTTATACCATCCCTTTTTTGATCACCTATCCAACCATTTAGGTCAACCAACACAATCAATATGATGCTCCTACTCACCCTATCCAAAACATCATTCAAATTATCCCAGAAAACTCCGGCAACTCTGCCTCACTAAACCTCAGATGGACCATATGTCACGACCACACAACACATACCTTGACCTTTTCATACTTAAATTTAAAACCATTAGAATTCTAGTACCTTCATACAAACAAAATCCATAACCATGGGTCTGTGCCACATTGGGTGGGTCATTCACTCAGAACCGCAAACTTCCTCTCTCCCCCTCTCATTCCTTTCCACTCCGGCAGACACTCACACACATTACATTTCACATCACACTACTCATCTTCACCGCTTCCTTTCATCTTTGTTTCAGTCACGGCCAGCAAAGCAAATTTAACCTTTTCTAAAAACATCCATCACCTTTCTATTCTTCTTCTCATCATTCATTCTTCTGACATTTCATGTACCCATGCGATTCATAAATTTTCGCTGAAAGATAGAAGGTCGCTTACGGCGATCACGAATACGTTCCTCCGAAACGTGCATTAGCATTCCACCTAAGAGATAAGGGAGTATGGTAGCAAACCCAACTACCATTGTCCCTTTGGTCGCCTTCTAAGACACGCAGAAGTCAAAACGTATCCTGAGGAAATTCTTTCTCCCCAACACACAGGGGTATAAAGTATTATCTGTTAGGTGTTGTCTGTAAGAAGAGCGTAGATATGAACGTAAAAGAGAACGGAGAACCATTGGGCATTGGAATGTCATGGGATATACCCTACAAACCAAAAGCCCAGTGGGAGGTACTCCAACTCGCTTCATTCGAGCATATTGTATCATAATATATATATATATATAAGTATATATAGATATATATACTATATATATAATAATATATATATATATATATATATTTATATATATATATACATATATATATAAATAAATAATATATATATATATATACTAATTATACGAATATAGATATTTCACGATATATATATATATATATATATTATATATCCATATCAATATATATATATTAACTCATAATATATAATTTATATAGTTAATATATATATATATATAGTGATACTATATATATATATAACTATAGCTACTAAGCCTCTGCATTAATCGTTTTACGCACTCCGTCGTTTTAAATTTTTTTTTGTTTTTTTTTAACATTTGCTAGTATATGATACTAAAAAATCGATTTAAGGAGTGGTGGACATTTTTTTAAGTTCGAATTATTTTGAGTGATTTTTAAACTTAAATTGATTACAAAATTTCAAAAATGAAAAATCTCGAAAAAGTACGAAACCTACAGAAAAACCAATTACCGTATGTTGAGAGTGCGGAGCAGATAAGAGGCGGTACTGAGACGGCAACAGTCCAAAATTATTACCAGACTCATAGATCGGAGAAGAAAAAAAAAAAAATCGAATATAAATCAATGTTAATATTGGGAATCAGCATATAAAGCTTATTACAAAAGTAAAAAAAAAAAATAAAAAAAAAAAAAAAATATTAGGGGGCAGAGCCGACGGGGGACAGAGGGGGGGACGTTTTATCCCATACCCCGTAGGGAGGGGGTAAATAGTCCCTTACCCTGTCGTTCAACA
>JABUQX010000246.1:7500-27500 GCA_015478945.1 Trachelipus rathkii
TATTATATTACATTATATATTTATATATATAAATATCTACTCCCAATACTATATATATATATATATATTATACTATATATATTATATATATATATATGTAAATCAGTGGTGATAATACTCCATTCAATATATTCATTTATTTGGACATAGTAGATATATTCGAACAGTTCTAAAAATATCAAATATCAAACTAAAATATATAACAGTACATAAAACGTTAAAAATAAACATAATAATTAATACATATTGTTCATAAATTCATTGAAATAGATCATTATAATAAAAAATATTATTTTCCTGACTTTTTATTATATTTTTCGTCTTTTTAAGCTCTTTTTCTTAAAAACTCATAGTGTTATTGTTTAAATATTTACCACATTCACCACCATATAATTACTATAAAGCTATACTTCTAATTACTGAAATATTATAAAGGAATTATCGAATCGCTTTCAGAATGGCTGGAGTTAGGGTGGTTGGCTTTTGATATTATATTGTGGCACTGCTGCTTCTATAATACAAGTTGCTTAGAAGTCTCTAATCATATAGTGAAATTCCTTACATTAATTTCTTACTTTGAATTCTTAGCTTTGCTAGAGTTTTTCTTTGATTCTATTGTTTTCTGGCTCTTTATTATATATTAGATGGATTGAAGAATTGTCAATTGCTTAGATTCCATCTCATTACTTTCCTTCTTTGTAAATTAATAAGCTCTTGAAATAGATGGTACTTAGTGCTTCTTCAAATGGCTTAATGTTGATTGAATTTCACGCTGTAACTTTAATTATATATCAAACTTCCATTATGCACTTTAACAATCTGTTGTTTCAACACCTGTTTGTTGCAGTGTGAAGTTATAAAAACTCTTGTGTAGCAAGCGAATGCCACTTCATAGCTTCGATTGTACTGCATGTATTATCTTGCCCAACCTTCCGTAGTCTAATTTTCCTCAGCAATTTCTCTGTGTTGCATCATTTTTGCTTCTAACATATCTAATATTTTGGTAATTTTCTTTGTACCATAGTTGTTTCACATAGTATGAATGTAGTGAATATATAGAAAACTCCTATATTATTTAATGTATGATTTAATGCAAATCGATATATCCCTTTTGCTAAAGAATTTAAGTTTTCTGTTATTCTTGTTTCCTTTAGAGTTTACATTCTGTTGTCTCTTGTTATATCCTGACTTTCTCTCAGAAGATTAATTTTGTTTTGGTCTTATTCAAAATTGTTTGTATTTAAAGTATTCTTGTCTTTATTTATTTTCACATTAATCTCACTCTTAGTTTGGTCATCTTTGACTTTACTACTTTTTATTACGCACTATTTTGCTTTCGAAGTCATCTATTAAAAGGATTAAATCACCCACTTGGTGTGATTCTTTTTCTGCTAACATTTACTTCTTTTTTGCAATAGAAGGGCATTATTTTTATCCAACTCTTTTCCAAAACACACAATAGAGATACTGAACTTGTATTCATCTTTTATAATAAGTGCATCTTGTCCTGAATAATCCGGAAGGAAAAGTTATATTACCTTTAAGAGTTAGTAGTGATTTGGTGTCAAAACTTCTAAGTTTTCTAAATCATTGAAATTCTGTTATTGGTCTATTATTTATAATGAATTCTACTTCACAGAACAAGTGTTCAATTTATCATCTGTCAACCTTATTTGGCTGTTCTAAGGTGGAGCTTGTAAATTTTTAAGTTTAATGTGTCTTCAAATGACCTCCTTTATAGAACTATAGGGGGTTGAAATATCTCACTTTTTCTTTTTGCTCAAAAATTTTTTTGCTTATATTCAATTTTACTGTTCTTTTATTCTTTGTTGTTCACAAAGTTAATCCATTTCTGATCGGATCAATTTTTATCTACGGCTATAAATCTTCTTAGAGCATTGATTAAAGCATCAGTATCTAATGAATATAATCTCTAAATGTATGGCTCTGTACTTAACATGAAAATCAATCATATTTTTTTCTTACTTCCTCTTTCCTTACATCACAGAAAAGGGCAAGGCATCTATACATTTTTAAATGGTGGTACAATCAATTTTAATACTATCTCTTGGCAATTCCATCAACTGGCTGAGTTGGCCTTGTAATGGAGCTCTAATATTTTATGCAATCTTTTAAAATCTTCTTAATACTTCTGCTTGCTCCATGATATAGTATTTTCTTAAAGCATTTAAAACTGTTTGTTTTCTCATTGTCATTTTATTGGTTACATTTTGTTGATTGCTTAGTGGTTTCTTGGTACTATTCCATTAGCTTATATTGTTTGTTGAATCTAATATACATTAACTCTATTATGTACAAATTTTGAATCTTTGATTCTTTTTAATATTATTTTAATAAAAGTTTCGAAAAAAATATACTTTGTTTTATTTTCCATATCATAATTCTTTTTTAAAATTAGATGTATGTTCACAGCTAATTTGGCTGCCTCAATTTAATTCTTGGTATGTTTCATCAATTTTTATCTTATGGTATCAATCTGTTTTAAGATAACACCAATACAAATATATTTCATTATTTCTTCATGAACCTTATATTGCTACTGCGCATATGCTATCTGTGACATCTGAAAAATAATGTTAGTTCTACATTTTTATACTTTAGACAATTTGGCCTAGGAACTTGAAATATTTAGCTTATTACATCACTTAGCCTTTATTAATTCTTTTTTTTATATCTGATCTAAATATTATTGGAGTATTATTTTTATAGCATAATTTGAAATATCTTTTAGTCTAACTAGTACACTGGGCTTAATAAATCTAGTGGACATATTGGAAAATGCAACTGGTATACTTTTTTTGTTAATTCTTTATTTTGTATATCTACCCTAGTTTTCATTAAATCTATTTTCAACTTAAGCCTAATACTTTTTGTGAAGGTAATTCATCTAAGGATAGTTTATTTTTTTAAATCTTTACTTAAGTCTTGTTTATAATATTTTTAAAATTTCTTTGAATTTACTAGCTTAATTGATGCAGATCAAAACACTATTTTTAAAATTTTTTAACTTCTTTTAAACTGTACAGCTCATTTCTGATTTCATTGAACAATCATCTACATAGAAATTTCTTAGTATTGTATCTTTGGCTAAATTCTGAATTTTTCTGCTAATTAAATTTGTCGTTTGTTTCACGACATAATTTGCAATGAGGTGAGCTCAACACTAGAATATATGAATTTAAACCCGTATTTTTGGGAGTTTTATCTAAATTACCATCAGGAAACCATAGAAGCTGATAATCTTTATCTTTATCAAGTACCTGTATTTGATAAATCTTACTCTATATCTGCTATGAAGCATTTTTTCTTTTCTGAACCTAAGGATGTCTTGTAGGTCTAGAAATAAGCTCTGGCCCTGTGAGTAACTATTATAAGATACTGTTGGTAAAGCTGCATTAAATACTATCTCTTTTTTTTTTGTGGATGGGATTCACTTAATGTGTGTTAAATGAATCTGTCATTGTTTAAGTTCATGTGCTCACTTTTTTCTGCAAATTTAGTTTTTAACATTTCATTTATGCTATCACTATACATATTCTTGGTCTTTTAAAAATTTATTTTTAATCGAGAAGTCTTGCTAAGGCTTGATTTTTGTTATTTGGAAAATGCTGATTTTCTTTTTAAATTGTAACACCTTGAAATTTACTTATTGTTCTTTGTTGTATTCAACCTTATTCTTCACTTCCAATCTTCTATTTTTACAAGACTTGCTCAAGATTTTTCAGAAAACTTCTGAGCAATTTTTTCAAGCAAATTATATCTTCTTGTTGTATTTGGGTTTTTATGACATCTTAAACTCATAAGAGCTGGTATACCATTGGTGTGAACGCTTGTTAAAGCATCCAATGAATATTAACTGAAAGGATGTTATAAGTTCCTCTTCATGGGTTATAACAATTTACTCTGGTCATCTATATACCAATTTTTGATCTATGAATTTGAGGGCATGATTCAGTATCCAATCCATTTATATTTTGAGTGCTTTCTTCATTTTAAAGGGCCATTTTTTTGCAGTTATATTATTTAATGGTTCATTTCTCATCTCAATATCATAAATTTCTAAGTTATTTAAAATATATGTTTTTAATTTTATGTTGTCCATACATGTTGTTGTTTCATCAATGAGAAATCCCTGATACTGTTGGCGCTAAATTTAAATCCATAACATGCTGATGAATATGTATCTAGACCCATGTATGTCTTAATCACTTTATCTTTAAGCTTTATTTAATGGCAGTGAGATAAAAATAGCTTTTTTATTACTTACTTTTGTCTGAAAGGTTTTTTCTTCATTACTTCCTGATTCTTTTCTACTTTGGTTTATTTTATGTTCTAATTTAAGTGAGTCGTGCTGGTGAGGGGTTTTGACGCCATCTTGTTCTTTTCTTTGTTAACTGGTACTATTTTCTCTATGCAGAATGTTAATGTTGCTTCTTCACATTTTCACTTTTCTGGTTTGCAATTACTATAAAATGATTTGATTCTGAGACTAAAGATAATTTATTGTTTTAATTGAACTTGTTATTTGATTTGGCTTTGCTTTTTTCATAGAATTTTGCATTTAAGTATACTATGATTGTCCAAAAATTGCAAACTGTGATTTATTATTTTATTATTATTACACTATTACTACTACATAATTCTTTTTGTCATTATTATTATTCTTATTTTGATTATATATTATATTATATTTTATTATTATTATTTTTATTATTATTTTATATTATTATTATTATATTATTTATGTCTTATTATTTTCTTTTGTATAAAGTGACTACCTTTTTTCACTTGTAGATTTTGGTTTGTTGGGTTTTGTACAATGCATTTCTTCGAACAGTGGTGTGTTCATTATTCTTTGCTTCTTTTTCAACAACTTGGTATGTATAATTTGACCTTTTTATTTTCTCTACATATTAATCCTCCGAACTTTCTGAATAACCTTTGCCCAAACCTGTAACTCTTCTGAATAGCACAGTAGATTCATCTTCAATGGAGTATTTTTCATTGCATTATTATGTTAAAAACAAGAAAATCTGCATAGCTTACCATCCATTTTTGATTTATTCCAGGTCTTCTAATTTTTCAAATATGTATTTGCCAATAATAGTTTCATTTCATACTGTTTTCTTAGTTTTCTACTGGCTTTTTTATAATTTATTTTTTTCTTTTAAGCATACAACTTCTTACTATGTTTTCTGCTTTACCTTCATTAAAATAAATAAACAGGAAAGTTTATTAATTTTATTCTCACATTCGTCTTCTATATTAGTTTTAAAAACGAGAAAAACATTAAATTTAGTCGGATCTTTTCCAGTAAATATTTCAGGTTCACATGTTGGAAGAGGGTTCTTAATACTCACTTCTAATTTTTGTTTTAAATTTTCTATTGAAGTCCATATTATTTTCACTATACTTTTTATTTTAGTTTGAAAATTTATATTTTTTATTTTCATTTTTTACAGAAGTATCGCTAATACTGAAAATTGGACTTCCTAATTTTTGTTCAATTTTTTTATAAGCTGCTTAAATTATTTTTATGATCTGTGTTGGTACAAATCCAAACTTTTTAGTTCCCTTTTTTTTTGCCAAGTATTTATTCATCTTTTTATTTATTTTACTTTTTCTATTCAGTAACAAGATTGTGCTATTGAACTTTTTGAACTAGCTATACTTGCTTTACTCACTTTATTGATACATTACTAGCACTGTCTTGTGGCCTAATCTTTGGTTCGTATTTATTCTGTATTTTGATTCATTTTTTAATTCATATATGGCATTAATTTTATGTAGCCCTGCTGTATTTTACCTGCTCTACGATTCTGTAATCTTCTACGAGAATTTTTTAGATTTTACTTTTGCGTCTAATGTTAATTCTTCAGTTTTTTATTTCATAACTTAAGTCTAAGTTATTTAAGAAAGCCCATTCTGCCTTTATTGTATTTTATTTTTTTTTGTTATGGAGCTAGTTTTCTGAGGACCTTAAAACTCTTCAGTTTTTAGTTCGTTTCAGTCATATATTTTTATATGTCATTTTTTTTTTTTTTTATTATTAAAAAAAAAATATTAAACTAAATATTTATCAAACTCATTAAATTTTATTTTTGTAAATAAAATAAAATAAAGGAGGTGTTATTTTTTAACACATTTATAATATGAAAATTTTTACCTGAAAGTTTCCTGTATATTTTTTTATTTTTTATTATTTTTATTTTGCTAATTATTTTATTTTGTAATTCGGATGAAGTATTCCTCACATCTGAGTGACAGCTTTGTGTTCTTTCATCAGCTTCTAATTGAAGTATGATAACATAGTGGTGATCTATCCATTATATATTCATTTTTTGGACATAGTAGATATAATTCGAACAGGTTCTACAAATATAAATATAACAACTATAAATAATAAAAGTACAAATTATAACGTTAAAATAAAATAATATTATACTATTGTTCCATATTCATTGAAGATTTTAATAAAAAATTATTATTTTTGGACTTTTTATTATATTTTTGTCTTTTTGCTTTTTTTTTTAAAAAACTCATCAGATGGTTCTTTTTTAAATATTTACACATTCACACTATATTAATACTATATAGCTATCCTTTAATACTGATGTTTTTGGATTTCAGATGGCTTTCAGATGGGCTGAGTTAGGGTGGTCTGGTTTGATTTATTAATTGTAGGATGATGATTCATAATAAGTTGCTTGAAGATGGTCTAATCATATAGCTGACAAATTCCTTAATTAAATTTCTTCTTTTGAATTCTTAGCTTTGTAGAGTTTTTCTTGATGTCTATGTTTTTTTCTGGCTTTTTATTCATAATTAATGATTAGAAGAATTGTTCAATTGCTATTAATCACCTTACTATTTTTCTTTTGAAATTAATAAGTCTATCTTGATAGATGGTACTATGCCTTTTCAAATGGCTTATGTTGATTGAATTTCAATGTGTCTTGATTTTATTTTTTTGTTTACTTAGCAATTGAGTCTGTTGTTTTCATACAGCTGTTTGCTTGCAGTATTTCCATATATCTTTTTTACTTTATTATTTGGTTTTCTAGCCTGTATTCTATTTGCAAGTCCTTATGTTGCCCCTATATTCTGATTTTCTCAGCAATTTTCTCTGTGTTGCAATCAATTTTGCTTTTCTACATAATCTATTTTTTGGTATTTTTGTAACATAGTGATGTTCAATAGTTGAAAAAGTATGTTTTCTTATTTTCTTTTTTCTTTTTCTTATATTTTAATGCAAAATATAATATATATCTATATATATATATTATTATATATTATATATTTATTATTATATATATTATTATACTATTATATATTAATATATATATATATATTAATTATATACATTATATATTATATTTATATATATTATATATTATAATATATATATATTATATATTATTATATATTTATATATTATATATTTATATATTCTATATATATTATATAATTAATATATATAATATAATTTTATAATATATTATATAATATATATAATTTATATATTTAATTATATATTATAATATATCGTTGTGCGTGTGTGCGTGTGGTATTTGCGTGTGTGATGTGTGGTGTGTGGGATGCATGTTCATGATATACTAATTTATGTTAGTCAACGTTACTTTTCAATAGATACGAGTAGTGTTACTGTGAAAAATTGGAGTGCACCTCTTCACCATTGTTGGAATTGACATGACATCTTTATATAAACGCACAAAATGTGAAGTCTTTGAACTTTTCTTGCAGAAACACACCCACCCCCAACACACACAACACACACCACCACCACACACACACACACAACTCATATATATATAGTTAAATATAATTTATATATATATATATTATATATATATATAAATATTATATATATATATTATTATATTATTATATTATAGTATTTATATATTATATATTATATAGTATATTATTATATATTTTTAATATAATATATTATTATATATATAATATATATATATTTTTATTATTATATATATTATATTATATTATTATATATTTATATAGATATATATATATATATTTATATTATATATATATATATATATATATTATATATTATATATATATTATATTTTTTATATATAATATATATTATTATATATATATTATATATATATTATTATATATATATTATATATATATTATATTAATATTATTATATATATTCTATTATATTATATAATATATATTATATATATTTATATATTATTATTTTATATATATTATATATATATATATTATATATATATATTTATATTATATATATATATATATTTATATTATAGTTTATATATTTTTATATATATTATATATTATATATATTATAATTTATATATATTATCTTATTATTTTATATATATTATTTATTTATATATATTATTATTAATAATATGAACTATTTTGTCGAGAGCTTGAAGAGAGCTTTACATATTCTCTAGATCAGTGTATAAGATTCGTATATGAATTCTAGATTATCTTTTAAATTCTCTAGATCAGTGTATAAGATTCGTATATGAATTCTAGATTATCTTTTAAATTCTTTAGATCAGTGTATAAGATTCGTATATAATTTCTAGATTATCTTTTAAATTATGTAGATCAGTGAATGAGATTCGTATATCATTTCTAGATTATCTTTTAAATTCTCTAGATCACTTTTAAGATTTATATATGATTTCTAGATTGATGCACAAAATTGTTAGGTCGGTTTATGAGATTTCTAGATTTCTACGAGTGTTTATATGATTTCTAGATTATTTGTAGAATTCTAGATTAATGCATAATATTTATAATATTTCAAGATCAGTATCTATGATTTCTAAGCTGGTTTATAATATTTAGTTAAAAGATTTCTAGATTATCTACAAGATAATTAGATCAGTGAATAAGATTTTTAAGCTGATTTAGAAGATTTCTAGATTATCTATAAGATTTTTTGATCAGTGAAAAAGATTTATAAGCAGATTTATAAGATTTCTAGATAATATATAAGAATTCTACTATGATTAGCAAGTTTTCTACGTTGATTTATAAGATTTCTAAATTATCTATATTCCAATATTTCTAATATTCTTATAATATTACAGGATGCAGAAAGGCTTGCATAAACTGCTTAATAGTATAACTTCAGAGATTAATATTAGGTAAGAGAGTAATGATAAGAGAGAAGGAGAAGAGTAAGAGATGAGATGAAGTAGAATAGTATATAGTAAGAGAGAGAGTAGAAGAGAGATGAAGAAGATGAATAGAAGAGAGTAAGAGAAGTAAGAGTAGATATTTAAAACTGGTCTAAATAAATCATGAATTTATGGAAACACGGAAAAAAAAGCAAACAATATGCCTGAAATATTTATGGAGGCCAAAATGAAACGGATGAATGAGGCATGAGAATAAGTGAACCTCAATAAATAGATTATTAATAAATGAGGAAGAAATAGCGTGCTGTAATACGATACACTCAGTTTTTATATGCAATAAAGAAATGATGGTCCTCACTATTATTAGATTAGAGTTATAAATAGTACCAAATTATAATTTATATTATTATTTAATTAATATTATTAATTATATTATTATATATTATTATTTAATATTTGATTTATCACTTAATATATTACTAATTATTGAATCAGAAATATATTATATAATTATTTATATTAAAATTATTTTAATGGAATTATATAATTAAACTTAACATATCATTATTAAAATAATTCAATATTACTTAATTAATTAATTATTGTTGAACTTTCTTTCTTAATTGCTTTATGAGTTATATTTAATGAATTATATTTATATTTAATATAAATTAGACTAGGTTATACTGGTTTATTAAAACTATATTTTATATATTATTGTAAGTAAGTAAAAAGTATAAAATTTAGTATAAAATTAAAGTATTATATTGATCACCATATTATTATTATTATTAATTATATTATTAATAGTCATGATTTTATATTTAATTATTATTATTATTATTATATTAATTATTTATAATTTTATATATTTAAATTATTATTCTTTATTAATTTTTTTTTTATTTATTTAATTTTTATTTTTAACTTACTTATTATTATTTTTTGTAATACTTTATTCAGTGAGTGTAGAAGAATACCATTAGAGAGATTATAAATCTCATTTCAAAATATAGACACAAACATAACAATACGTTGTTCTCTTTTTATACGTTTTGCCGATAGACAAAAAGCAGGTTCTTGTTTTTGAAAGCATTTTTTCCTTATACTTAAAATATATTATCAATACACCTTTTTATTTTGCATCTTCAAACCAGAAATTGACTTACTTCGAAGGTAAATTAAAAATGATCAAGTATGAAAAAATAAATTTAATAAAAGGATATACGTTAAATCATTGCTAATCGAAAAAAAATGATTTACCAACTGGCGCATAAATACAATGATAGCCATTGGCAAGATAATGCCGCTTTGTTTAAGCCACCTTTTACTAACCCCAGAACAGGATGAACCACAGATATTTATAATGACATTCAGGACTGCACCAAAAACATTTATAAACTTTTCATTTAGGGAGTTATTTAATGGGTCTTCTTATCTCTCTTCTATATATAGATTGAAGAAATGCCCGGGGCCTATCGCTTTTTGTGACTATTCCAGCCACAGCTTAATAAACTGACGCCATGATCATTTATATAACAAATATTCAAATATAAATATAAATTTATTTATCCATTTAACAGGATAATAAGTGTACCACCTTCGGTTATCATAGAACCTCCTAATATGAAAAATGCCCAGTATAGTGGAAGAACCTAAAAAAACAAATATTAATAGAGTTATAATGAATTCCATTATTACTTAATGTTTTGAATTAAGGTAATTAAGGAATTCATGAAATAAAAGTGGTAAATGTTATGGATACTACTAACTAAAACCAATAGAGGCGAGTGACTACACTCTATTAATTTTATAGAACACGTAGGTATCAATTGTCGGATGAGAATAAGAAGAGTTGAATTTGGTGTATCAATTTATATATAATTGATGCAAGGATAAGTTAAGTGATGTAATTTTTACTTCTTGGTTGCATACACTTGTATATATATGTATATATATATGTGGAAATACACATAGTTGACAACTAACTCACTAAATAACTATAACAACTTTAAAGAGCCGTAAATTTATGCAACACAGGTTATTATTAATAAAAACGCTATTCAAGTAAAAATAAATATGGGAGCATTAACACAAACGACACGAAATCCCCTCCTACAGTTGAAATTGCTAGTTGTTTTTAAAATCTTATTTCAAGCGGTAATTTATCTAACTATCTTTACGTATAGCAGAATATCTCTTTTTGGTTAAAAAATCATATGCCCCGATATTAATGAATATAGTGATATAATTATAATAAAAATGATAAAAATTTTCTTTGAAATGTTTTTTTATTAAATATATTATAAGTGTTTTTGAGATAAATGATACATATCACCTTATATGATATCTACTCATTGAATATAAATTATAAGGATTATATATTGTACAAATAATATTTGCATAATAAGGTTCGGCTCTATGGACCTCTCATTTGAAATATTATTTTATTATAATAAACCATACATATTAATTAAATATTCTATAGATTTTTATTAATTTTATTTAGTAAATATTTAATTAGTTGTTATAAATTTGGTCGCTATTTGTAGGTTAGTGGCCAATTGAGTTTTTAGCTCTTACAACCAGTTACATGATCATATATATCTATATAGCCTGTAAATATATAATATATACTAAGTATAGCGTAAATATTAATGTTACATACTATATAATATATATATAATATGATATTAATAAATTCTTTTTAACTTTCTTTTTTAATTAAATCAGTTTTATTCGTTAATATAATTTATATTATTATTTTCATAGGTAAAAAAAAATATAAATAGGTATATTTATCTATTATATATATTAAATTGAATCTAGGGTGATTCATAATGAAATCTAGCATAGAGAGATACATTATTTATAAACTTGTTAATCAAAAAAATTTCTTAGAGTTTAGAAACATCGATCCTTTATTTAATCTAAATATTTTTTTAATGTGAAGAAATAGTAAATTTCTAATCACAAACTTACTTAACAGATTTTTATTTTACTTGCATATTAATATATTTTGGCCCAAACATGAAATGAAAAATAATGTATCATACAATATATTATTTAATAATTAAAAAAATATTAAAAGAAGGAAGAATAGTTAAAGTCTCAGTGTGCAAGAATAATTGCTAATAAATAACGCTATTTTTCATTCAATTAAAAAGGTGACTCTCTCGTACTCGAATAAAATAGAGGGGATAAATCTCATGAATTTGGTACATAAATTGCTTTATACTCTTGACTGAAGTAGCATAAAAAGTAAAGTTTTAGCGAAGGGATTAAATCTCTTAATGAAATACAAAGACATAATCGCTTTATTTTGTTGATGACAATATCTGTTAAGATCTTATTATCTTATTATTTTCTTATGATGTTTATAGTAGACAATTATTAGATAATTTAACAATGTGGCACGACATGTAATTAACATTAAACAACTTGTCTAAGTTAACAGTTTACTATATATTAAAGGTAATATTTTAGCTCATAAAGTGTCATTTATACATGAACAATTATGGGTAAAGGAAGAAAAGTGGGGAGTAACACGATAACCCGGGGTTACGACAGTAGAGGATATTATAGGGTGTATAGCCAAGAGAAGTATAGCCTTACGATAAATCACTTACGTAAAGTAGGTGAGTTTGATCTTTAGTTATCTAAATAGTGAGTGCGAATGAAGATAAAGGTAGAGTATAAGAGGGAGAGATAAGAAGTAAAGATGAGGTGAGAGAGAGAGAGCTTCCGATAAAGTTAATTAAAAAAGTCAATGAGTACCGCGCCGAATGATAATATAAGAATAAATAGCATTAAATATTAAATTATTTAAATTAATATATTAATATAATTATATATTATTATACTATATATATATAATATATATATATATTATATATATATATATTTAATATATATTTATATATATATATATATATATATATAAATTATAATATTAATATATACTTAATAAATAATATATATAATCAAGGTAGCGAAACCATTTTTAAACTTATTTTTACTAACTCCATCGTGTCATCCTCTATTCCACTATTCCTATATCCTCTTTATTTCTTACTTAATAATAACTATATATATTATATATAATATATATTATTATATATATATATATTATATATATATATATATAATATATATATATTATATATGTAATATATTATATATTATATATATAATATATATATATATATATATTAATATTTAATATATATATAATATATATATTAATAATATTATATATATATATAATAAGATTTAATTATAATATTAATTTATATATATATATATTAATTTAGGAAAGGAAATACTGTCAACTAATAAAATATATTATTTTTTTTATGTTTCAAACGGGTTTCTTATGGTTGATTCATGTTAACGTAAAATATATTTTATAAATATTTTTAATATATGAATTAAATTAATAACTAAGTATATATAATAATATTATTACCTTTCCTAATATCGGATCTTTAATATTTAGGGTATATTTTTAAACTATTTTAATTTATTTATATTAAAAATATATTGAAGTCACGCCTTAGAATCCGCATCGAAATTATATTAATTTATATGATTATTTATATAAAGTTAATTTTAAACATTATTATTATATAAATCACTTAATTATATAAACATTTTTATTACTGGGGCATAATTCAGTGAAATCCAGTAAACTAACTAGAGATATAGATCTCCGGTCGGGAGGGATTCCGATTTAGCAGAAAAATTAGCAGAGCGACTCACATTAATATATTATATGATGATATATTTAAAGCGTATTTATAATAATAATTAATGAGTAGGGTTATTTCTTATAATTAATTATTCGTTTATAATTTTGTGTATACTTTATCTTTTAATTATTTATTTTATAATTGTAATAAATATTTAATTAATTTTAGATAAAAATATTTATTTATATTACTATCTATATATATAATAAATTATACAATAAATTATAGATCGTTTTAAAAATAATGTTATATACTACGTGCTGTGAAGTACACGAAAAGTCATCGTAACAAGATTGCAGTATGTGTAGTCACCTCGCCAACCGATAGGATAAACTTATGATAGGGATATAATGAAAATCATTTGCCTTGTAATAATAATGAATAAAATTATCTATATTAATATAAATTTCATATTAATTTTTAGTGTATTATTTTAGTTAAAAGAGCAAAGTTTATTTGTAATTTCCAATAAATAAAAAATTATGAATATATATTATTTTTAACTTTATATATATAGATGACTTTGAGAAGTATGGATAGCAAAAATTCATATATTGTGTTATATTTTTAAAAATTATATGAAAATTATAATAATTTCTTAAAATTATACCATAAGATTAATTGGTATATAAATATATAATAATCATATAATATAATATAAATATTAATATATATATTTATATAATTATATATATATAATATATATAATAATAATATATATAATATATATATATATTATATATAATAATATATTATAATATTATATATATTTTATTATATATTATATATTTAAATTAATATATTATATATATATATATCTATATTTTAATAAACTTACTAATATATTTTAAGTTTCATTTAAAATGTAGCCAAAAGTATAAAAATAATATCATTATTCAAAGAGGCACTGTTCTTTCGAACTCTTATTGTAAATAGGCCTATAGGGTATGTTATTATTTTAACAAAAAATAAAGCCAGTAATTACACTGCTGTTAATAATTTGGGTGTGATTAATTATTGAAGTATTGTAATTAGTTATAAGCATACATTTAATTCTGTTTTATTCGGTTAGTGAAGGAGGACATGGCACTATTATCCTAAATTAGTACTAAATAGTGTAAAATAATTATGGTATACATATTTCACAAGTGAAATTTATCATCAATACAATATTTTAATACATAAAATTATATACATAATGAGTGAAAATGTAAGCAATTAAGTATCTTTTATAATGGATTGCGTACCTATCTCCTCTTGCGCCCTTCACATAAACTATTCCTCCAATAGGATATTCGCATTGTGAATGAATATTAGCTCTCTATTTCCAATTGTGCCTCAATATTTATGATTGGCTTAATTATTTTATTTATTTTTCCTACAGCATCTGAAAATTATATTATATTAATAATAGTTTGTAGTACATTGACACAGAATTTGATCATGATGATAAGATTATGAATATCTCTTGCACATAGTATGTAAGCTTGCATGCTAGAAAGAAATAGTTTTTTTGGGGATGAGGTAATAGTAAAGCGAGGGAGGGTATATGTTTGGCAGTAGTGAAATAGTTGAGTGGCTCAAGCAGTTTCATGGCAAGTCGTCTTCAAATAGAACATGATTAACGCTTTGTGTGAGGGTTTTTTACTGAATGCGTAAAGAACTATGAGAAAGAGTTGCAGCTGGAAATTGAAATTTGATATGATTGCAACACCTGGGGAACTTAATACTTTGGAAGTAAGTTTATTGGGTTAGTTGTTCTTTACGCTTTAACACAAGACGGACTCTACGTTGAGGACAGAAAGGCACGTCAGAGTCGAGTGTTTTCGAGGGGGCGTTCCCATTGGGGAAGCACCATTTTATTATATAGGTGTTAATGTGGTGATTATTCAAAAGCATGGGGAACTAAGGTTTTTATTGTGATTATTATAAAGGAATTTTCCAGTATTTGGGACGGTTTTTTGGGTAGTGGTTCGTAAAGGTTGATAACGATACAGGTCAGTTTTGTCTGATATCAAATGTGGTTACTATTATAATGCAGTGCGTTTCGGGAATGGGACGAGCATTATTGAGTGATAATTATTTTAGTTTTTATACAAATATGAGAGTGATTTGCAGTTTTTTTAAGTAGTTCTTGCTTGTAGAAATCAATTTGATGCGACCGTACGTACAATCGCTATATTAATTTACTTGTAAGACAATTATATTGGTATATTTAGGTTGATTAGAAATAATAGTATAGAGAAGATTAATAATTTCATACCTTTGATTATAAGTTTCATTTATGAGCTATTTGAACATCAAATTCGCGTATTATGGCTTTGTATTACCATATTGAAAGCTCTGCATTCCTCATTTTTGCTCGCTAATTAACAGATGAATTAATGATATGCTTAAGATTTTGGATTGTTCGTAACTGTAGTTGGCATAATCCCTGCAAAATGCCAATCCTTTTTACACCATCTATGAAATTGACGTATACCGTTGCATAATGCGGGATGTAAGAATAACCACCCTGAAGAGTTTGCTAATATGAATCTTGCTGTGTGGTTTTGTGGTGTGTGTGTTATAGATGATATGTAGGGAGTGGGTGCAGTTTAGGTGGAGGTATGTGCTCTAGTTGACTCTCTGTGTTTTTTGATTTTAGTTGTTTGTTGGATTCATTTCCCCCCGTCCTTGAATGGGGGTGAACTGGTCTTTTCTCTCTGTGTTATCACGCCTATAAAGATTATTAGATAAGATTGTAAGGCATTCCGAGGGCAAAGCCGGAAGGTCTGTTTAGGACAATGGTCTATGGAAATACGAAAGAAATGGGTTAGGTGGTTGAGGGTTACCTGGTCGTTAGCGCCTACTGTCATCTACTCACCCTAAAATTCCTTATCGACAAATCAATATGTAATAAATGCCTGATGATTTTGTTGTGATCAAATATAAGTGTGCCATTGTAGCGTAACACCTAATTGAATCTGTATTTAAATTTTGCACCTCGAAGTTCTGTTTAAATTGAAATATATAGTGCTTAATCTCAGTCATAATGCGTATTAAACTTTATTTCTCTATCCTGAGCCAATAAGTGCTATTTATGCTGATTCAAAGGAGAGTCTGGTGTTTTATTATTACGATAACTGCTAAAGATCTAATGTTACTATATAATCATCTCAGCGGTCTTTATTTGGGGTCTTTATGTTTTTCTGCTAGTTAGTACTTCGTGAAGCATTTTATCCAATGCTCAGTCCTAATATAGTACTTTATATTCTGCTTTTAAAATCTAATCTAATCCTATCCAGTATCTATTTCTATGTGCTACTATCTACCTAATTATCGAATGTGTTGCTGATGTGATACAATAATCTAAGTCGAAACTATCTATCTAGAGGTGTTCTTGATCTATCATAGTTAACAATACTGATTTAATTATCTGATCTATCTACTGTCTATCTAATTTATCATGATGTCAAATCGTATACGTTCACTTTTTCCATATGCTTGATTTGTAAACTATGATAAAGGTTTGATTTGTAAAAGTATAGTTATCCGTCTTTTGTGTTCCCGAAATTCGGAATTCAGTTTCTCTTCTTCACAGAAACGGAAAATTGTTACCTTATTTTGGCCATAAAATCAAATGCAGGAAAGGGCTTGGCATAAACGGCTTCGGTAATAAAATTCAATATAAACTAGTTTGGGAGAGGAGAAGAGAGAGGAGAGGAGAGAGAGAGATGAGAGGAGAGAGAAGAGAGAGGGGAGAGTAGAGAGAGAGAGAGAGAGCAGGAGAGTCCAAAGGAAAAAAAATAGGTCCGAAAAAATTGTTACATCATCTTTCATTATTGTGAGAGAGAGAGAGAGAGAGAGAGAGAGAGAGAGAGAGAGAGAGAGAGAAGAGAGAGAGAGAGAGAGAGAGAGAGAGAGAGAGAGAGAGAGAGAAGAGAGAGAGAGAGAGAGAGAGAGAGAGAGTGTGAATGTGTGTGTGTGTGTGAGAGAGAGAGTGTGTGCGAGTGTGTGCATAAGAGAGAGAGAGAGAGAGAGAGAGAGAGAGAGAGAGAGAGAGAGAGAGAGAGAGAGAGAGAGAAGAGAGAGAGAGAAGAGAGAGAGAAAAGAGAGGAGAGAGAGAGAGAGAGAAGAGAGAGAGAGAGAGAGAGAGAGAGAGAGAGAGAGAGAGAGAGTCCAAAATAGAAAGGGAAAAAGGAGGAAATAGAGGAAATAGAAAAAGATTAAACATAATTGCAGAGAGAGAGAGAGAGAGAGAGAGAGGAGAGAGAGAGAGAGGAGAGAGAGAGAGAGAGAGAGAAGAGAGAGATAGAGAGAGAGAGAGAGAGAGCGAGAGAGAGAGGGGGAGGGGAGAGAGGAGAGAGAGAGAAGAGGAAGAGAGGAGCATAACCTCAAATCCCTAATTTAATGTAAATATCACGCACTAACACGGAGAGAAAAATTTTCTCTCAATATTTATGAAGTAAAAAAAAAAAAAAAAGAAGACGGAGAATGGAGGCAGAAGTAATAAATAAATTTCACAACTAAATAAATTTAAAGTTTTTCCATTTAAATTTTTAATGAGCCTTTGAGGAATAATTTTTTGATATTATGTTAATAAAATGTTTGCATTTTAATATTTTTAATTACTATATCATACTATTTATTATTATTATTATTATTAATTATTATCTATTATTATATTATTATTAATTATATTATTACTTATGTATTAATAATATTTATTAATTATTATTATTATTCATTATTTATTATTTAATTATTATTATTAATTATTATAAGTAGTAGTAGTCGTAGTAGTAGTAGTAACTAGTAGTATAGTAGTACGGTAGGATCAAGAGAGACTCCACCAGAAGGGTAGTTCAAAGTAACGGAGTACGTACGTGACGTAAGTCGGAGTAGTGTATATACTACGATGTTTCAAAATATTAAACAGAATACTGCCTTTCCCCTTTCCACTTTTATGTTACAAAATAATAATATTATTATGGTATCTACATTAACTATTGGAAATCTTAAACTTTGCACAGAATCCAGACAGCACACTCCCCCAAAATTCCTTTATGGTCAAATTCACAGCTTTTTCCAAACTCATAACAATCCATAAAATCTTAAATTTTCAAAGGATCATTTTGTATGGTTTGAAGGTCTTGCAGTTAGGATAGGTATGGTTAGGTAAGTTAGGCTGAGTAGGTTAGGTTAAGTTGGGTTAGGTTAGACTATGTTTTATTAAGGTTAGGTTGAGTTACGTTGAGTTAGGTTAGGTTGGGTAAGGTCTGGTTAGGTTAGGTTATACTAGGTACGGTTAGGTTGAGTTAAGGGTATGTTAGGGTACTCTATGTTATATTAGATTAGGCTAGCAATTTATGGGATTTACCATCACTTGGGTCGACGTTCCTATCCTTGAGATGAATATGGAAGGTGGACGAAAACCACATTTTAAGCATCGCAAAGCTCTCCGCATCTGGAGGTGATGAACCAGGGCAGCAATGAACCACCAGCTTGTCTTTTCGCTCCGCACCATACGAGCCATAAACAATTTAAAAAAACAATACACGGCATGGCACCTTAATGCATGAAGACGTTGAAATAGCGGTGTCAAATGGACCGCTCTGCCGCACCATTACCACAGCACTGCCAAGACGTTGTACACATTACATGGAGAGTTCACCAACAAGTTACTTGGAAAAACGTTAAATACTTTTCCTTTAAAAAATAATTAATTCAAGAATTTTTTATGTTTATTTTGTGTTGAAATTTATCTGTGGCAAACTCCCCCCATAGGTTCTCCTTACATACAAACATATATATATATATATATATATATATATATATATATATATATATATATATATATATATATATATATATATATATATATATATACTATATATATATATATATATATATAATATATATATATATATATATATATATATATATATATATATATATATATATATATATATATATATATATATATATATATATATATATATATATATATATTTATATTTAATATTTACATACATATATATATATATATATATATATATATATATACAGT
>JABUQX010000246.1:32500-35000 GCA_015478945.1 Trachelipus rathkii
CTCTCATTTACCCTTCTTCACACCACACAATTCTCTAATACGTTCATTCCTAATTTTATCAATTCTTCTCACACCTAACACACCCCTAAGATTGTCCATCTGAACACATTTACTTTATATATATATATATATATATATATATATATATATATATATATATATATATATATATATATATAATATATATATATATATATATATATATATATATATATATATATATATATATATATATATATATATATATATATATTCCAGACCATAGTCTCACTACTATACATTAACACAGGTAACAACATACCCTCATGTAAGACCCTAGCGCACTCAAGACTTAGTCCCTTTACATCCACCAATGATTTAATTGCACCAGCCACCTTCCTGCCATTCACAACTTTCCTACTACACTCTGCATCATCCATTCCCTTTTCATCCAACATTTATCTTAAATATTTAAACTCAGACACTTTTTCCAGCTGTTCACCATCTAACATAATTTCACACCGAGGACTGTCCTCACTCACAACCATAACCTTACTCTTATCTACGTTTACTTTCAAACCCCTCCTTTTACACACCCTACCAAATCTCTCTACCAATCCTCTCAAACTCTCTTCAGATTCGCCACACAAAACCAAATCATCCGCATATAATAGGTAGGGAACCCTCCACTCTCTTCCATTCTCCATCATTCTAACACCATCCCCTGCCACCCCACCTCTAATTCTTTCATAACCCCATCCATATACAAATTGAATAACCAAGGAGACATAACACATCCCTGCCTCACTCTGCTATTAATGTTAAACAAATCACTTTGGACTGTATTTATTCTTTCACTAGCTTCACTATCGTCATACATACTTTTGATTCCATTCAGAAGCTTACCACCAACATCATATATGACTAACACCTGCCATAGAGCTTCCCTATTAATCCTATCGTACGCCTGTTGCAAATCCATAAAACCTAAATACAATTTATTCTTCTCCTCCCTCTTTCCCAATCATTTGTTTCAATGTAAAGATTGGATCCACACATCCTCTACCATTACTAAACGCACCTTGTTCTTCACCAATCAGTCCTTCAGTCACTCGACGCACTCTTTCGACAAAAATACCAGCATATATCTCCTCACAACACTCAATAAACTAATTTCCCTATAATATCTATAGTTACCTTATCCCACCTACCCTTATATAAGGGTACTATTATTGCTCTCCTCCAATCCCTCGGAACTATACCCTCCATAAACGCTTTGTTACACAACTTCCAAATCCAATCAATCACCATCTCGCCTATATACTTTTACTGGATTGACGACAAAATTTTATTCTTTCATTCCTCATATTTTTAAAATCAACTTAATTAAAACTCTTTTTGACAGGGGATATAAAATTTCGTCATCTTATGTTAATTTTACAAAAGAACTTGATTTCCTGAAAACATTATTTCTGAAGAATGGGTTCCCAGAATTTATAATTGACTCAACTTTTCGAAAATTACTTTCAGCAAAATTTAAAGACAAATCTCAGGCTAAATTAACAGCTCCTAAGGATATTTTGTATATGAGGTTGCCTTTTCTGGGGAAAATCAGTTACGAAATTCGACGTAAAATTGATGTGGTTTTAAAAACAAACTTTACACAGTTTAAATTTAGATTTATATTTTCGAGTGAAAACAAAATTGGGAAATATTTTAAATTTAAAGATAAACTCCCTTTACCTCTATGCTCATCAGTAATATATCATTACAAGTGCGGTGACTGCGATGCCACCTACATATGAAAGACAATACGAAGCCTTTCCATACGTATTGATGAGCATAAAGGTATTTCATTTAGAACTCTAGACCATTTACATCATCCCCCTATTCAGCTATAAATGCTCATTCTCTTCAGGAAAACGACCATATACATGATACGAATTTTGGAATATTAGCCCAAACTGAGGAACCCGATCTTCAGTTGTTAGAATCCTTGTATATTTGGCATCTCAAACCGACCTTAAATGAAAATCTAAGCTTTAACAGTCTTTTAATACTGAAGTGAGATTTTGTTTAAATCATGAACTCTTAACCACATAATATTGTAATCATTAATTTATCTATATGGTTTATTTATTTCAACTTTATATTATTTTAACTTTTAATTAATTTTATATAATATTTTGTTTAAAATTTTATCATTATATTAGCTGCGTTTCCAGAAGCCCGAGTGCAGCCCGTGTGCAAAATCGACTCGGAAACGCTTCGAATTGAAAAAAATTACATTAACCAATCAGAGAACAGGAAATTTGAGTACCTGGAAACGGCCGAGCTCGCCCGTCGGATCAGCTGACAATTGTAAACAATACTCTTATACTTATATGTATTTATTTTATGAAATGATACGATATATTAGTATCCTTAATATAAAAGTTAACTAAAATATTTAAAAATTTTGGCAAGCCATTTCCGACACATGTTTTGTAAAAAGATTTGTTTGTTCCGCGCAGCCCACCCG
>JABUQX010000246.1:75000-77976 GCA_015478945.1 Trachelipus rathkii
ATAAAAATCATGATTTAGATTCATCCTAAACGTTTAAACCTAATTCCTCGTTGAACATAGCCTGAACATATAACTAACATAATTTTATTAAAACAGATTTTATATATGAATATTATAATACGACCGGTAATATAATTATCTATATATATTATATAATTAATATATCTATATATAATATATAATTTATATATATATATTAAATATATAATATATATAATATTATATATATATATATATATTATATATTACTAATTTCACTTCTTACCTATAACTTTTAAAATATATTTCTCTTCAAACAGCCTGCATTATGTATAGATATAATTTATTCTAAACAATAGGGCTTAAAAAGTTACCATCACATAAAATCCTCCTTTAACGATGTCTTAGATCCCATTTTATTATTTTTAAAGCAGAAAATAAGCTCTCACATTCACTTGAATAGGAGGCAAAGCTGTATTGTGCAAGCGCATCCTTGCAAAATTTAGGATAGCAATTGATTGCCTCTTTAACTGATAACTTTGATTTCCGGTCGATTTTCATTATTCCATCTAATGACTTATGGAATTCTAACTTTTATTTTTCTAGAAGATATTTAGGTTGAATGCCTTTTACTAGTAGATTGATCTTTTTAGTTTTTTCATCGCTTTTCTGCATGGCTCCAATTTTTCGCATTATCTGGCAAATTGACATCTTATCTCTCACTTCATCTGACAAAAATTCTACAAGCGCAGGATGTCCTCGAAACTGCTGAAACTATCTGACTCCGGCCCAGATTTCTGTTCATCGATAGTGTTATTCATTTTACGTCCTAGTTCACAAAAAACACTCCTAGCTTTAAATATCAGCTCTTCAGTTCTGGGAAAATGATTCTAAACAAAGATTGTCGACAAAAAATATTTTATTTTCAATTAACATCTTTCCCTTCTTTTATGGATAATTTTATTTTGTGATTTGCTCAAATCCGTTCTCTAATTAACAAATTTCCTGCAGTCAGTCTTCTATGAATATTTTTTGTTGTAAAGTATGGGTGTTTTAACATAATCTTCGAGTGTTTCAATCTTTTCCCACTCGACTCTCGAGAGAGAAAACTTCTCAGCAAGTACCCGGCACCATCATGCCACTACTATAGATCTTTTTAGTTTGCAGAAGCCTTAGAACATAAGACGATGTACTCTCCCCATCTTGGTCTCTTGACCTAAGATTCGCACTTTTGCAGCTTGAATTCTCTTAGCACTTCCAATTAATTTTGGGGTCGTGCTGTTTTTGCTATTTGTCTAGCCCTGCTTATAAGATTTGCTCTATGAGTATTGTGGAGACCATCACGCAATGCTAACTGTAAAGTATGAACCCACATTCTCATGTGTGAATGGTTAACTGTTATGCGGCCACATAGTCTTCTTCACTATTTTATCAAGTTTCATTCTGCAAAACAACTATTACTTTCTTCGTGCACATTCCAAATAAAAATCAGTATACATTTACCCCACTTCCTATGCTCAGCCGTCAATTGTCCCTTATTGAATATTTCAATGTACTGAATATGTTGATGGTTATCCGTAACTAAGCTATTAACTTGGTCCTCTTGTTCTTATCGATTCTTTTAAGAGTCAGTAACCAAATTCTTGAAATATTCGCTGAAATGTTTGAGCATTTTTTTTCTTTTACTGCAGGTTTTATAAAATTGTTTTTCACTTTCGTCCACATATATAAAATTATTGGACAAAATACTTTAGCTTTGCCCATTGTGTCAGTTATTCATTTTTAAATGGCCAAAGAGTCCCTTTTGCCAATTTTTAAGCTTTTTTTTGTTCTATTTTTCTTTCTTCGAACTATTTTACAAATTTTTCCAGTCTACCGGGACTTCCAGTTTCTCAAGCCATGTCTCCACACAGTGCTTAAAATCCTGGTCTTGCAAAGAAACTAAATGGTCACTATCTTTAACAACCATTATAAATCAATGGTATTTTGAATTTTTCACTTAACATAGACAGAACAAGTTTATGGCAACCGAAAAAGTTTCCACTTTAGTCTGAGTTTTGAAATTAAAGGTTTATCCTGACTACCTTTAGCTTCAACTTTCTTTTTAACAATTGCAAGCAATGCTCGGATAATAGCGTTAAATTGTCGCATTAATTTAAAAGGATCCAATCAGAGTGTATTGGTGGACCGCATATATAACTGGTAGTTAGGTAGACTGCTTTGTGCGTAGATCGAAATGACCTGATATGCTGACTTACCAAACCTTATATGATCAAGATGAAAGTATCTCATCTTTAGAGTGAGTAATATATTCAAATACTGAGGTGTTTTCGATTTGGTTTAGTTGACATGATTTCTAGGATATTAAACTTAATTAATTTATGTTATCTATAGAAGTACTGAACCTTTTTATTATTGAATAATAAATATACATAATCAAATTTCTGGAAAAAAGCTAATATATATATAATATATGTTATCTATAGAAGTACTGAACCTTTTTTATTATTAATAATAAATATATTATATATAATATTATATATATATTATTATATTAGTATATAATATATTATATATATATATATATAATAAATATATATAGTCTATATATAAATAATATATATATTATATATATAATACTATATTATATTATATAATAAATATTATATATAACCTATATAATATATATACTATATATATAATATTATATATATATATATATATATATATATATATATATATATATATATTAATATTTGCAAATATTGCAATATAGAATTTGGAGGTGCATCTCCTCAGATATTAGATATAATATATAGTATAATATATATACTATATATATATATTATATAATATATATATATATATATATTAAATTTATATATATATACATAATTATATATATTATATATATATATAAATATATATACTATATATCATAGTATATATAATATATATTTATATATATACTATATATATATATATCATATATACTAT
>JABUQX010000247.1:2500-17500 GCA_015478945.1 Trachelipus rathkii
TTTCTTTTTTTAAATGGAAAAAGTTAAAAAGTTCGCACCTCACAGGCATAGCCCTATTTTAAGGAGAAAAGTTCTCTAGGTAATTGTAATTGCTACCTAGGACCCGGACAGGGATCGAACCCGGGTCCTTGTCTTTGCGACTCTGTCGCTCTACCGGTTAATGGATATTAAAAAATAAATAAAAAATACATGAATTTTAAGCCCGGGGACATAGACTCATTTTTAAAACTACTTGCAACCTAACCCACCAAATGTAATTTTAAACGATTTAAACTCTACTATGTAATATTTAAAACTATTTAAATTCTATTTAATTTTTAAAATGATTTAAACTCTACTATGTAATATTTAAAACGATTTAAACTCTACTATATAATTTTTAAAACGATTTAAACTACTGTGTAATATTTAAAACTATTTAAACTCTATTATGTAATATTTTTTGAAGTTACACCATCACAGTACAAATGGTCATAGTTTTCTAATCTAATTACTTTGAATGTAGTTTCATTGAAGAAAGGTTTTTCTTGTATCAAAATTAAATTTAAAATTAGGAATTAGAGAAACAATCTTATAAATAAAATTAAAATATTTACTTTTCTTATTTTCGACATTCGACATTTCCAATGAGTCTAGTTGAGAACTCTCCAAAATTGCTGATTCAGTCATTTTCAACACTTTTCTTTCAACTTTTGAAAATAAACACATATCTGAAGTAACTGGAAGGTGTTAACTGCAGTGAGAATCAGAGTAATAGCTGCGACTCAGACTCATTAGTGTAACAGATGAATCATACACACAAACACATACCTACGCACACACACATACGCAGACACTAACCAGAAACATGGGAAGAAAACCTTACATACAGGTTATATAAAGCACATTTTTGACTTTTCTGGTTTGTTTTTTATTAGACTTATCATATATATATATATATATATATATATATATATATATATATATATATATATATATATATATATATATATATATATATATATATATATATATATATATACATATAAATATAATATATATATATATATATATATATATATATATATATATATATATATATATATATATATATATATATATATATATATAATATATATTATATATATATATATATATATATATATATGTATATATATATATTTATATAAAGTTATATATATTAATTATATATATATATATATATATATAATAATTATAATAGTATAATTTTTTTATTTATTTATATATTATATATATATATATATAAATATATATATATATATATATATATATATATATAAAGTTTTCATCACTTGCAATGACGTATCATGTTCGTATAAAAAAAATCAGTATTATCTTCCTTGTCCCCATCTCACAAGCACGCGCGCACACACGCACACATACGCATACAGACACAGACATAGACACAGTCACAGTCACATAGACATACACACGTACAGTGATGGGAGGAATGGTCTCTTACAGGAGTAAAAATACATAAAGGGAAAAATAAATATTCGCAAGATTTCTAATTTTGAGTAGCCAAAATTTCCCTCGGAAATTTATGAGTCATTTAGGGGAAAAAGGATGAAAAGAAAAGGAAAAAAAATGTAAGTTAAAAACACACTATAATAGGTAATGAAATGGACGGCCATTTTGTTTTGTGGACATCTAGTTCTTTCTTTTATATTCTTGTTGTGTCACCGAAGACAAAACAGGGAAATAAAGATGAATGAAAAGATGTAAGAAAAGAAGAAAGATGGGAGAAGGATTGGTGGAGGAGGAAGAAAAAAAGGAGGAAAAGAGGAAGAAGAAGAAAAGTAGGAAAAGGAAGAAGACGAAGAAGAGGATTATGAGAAGGGAAAGGAAAAGTAAGAATTAAGGTTACCATTGAAGTTTCAAATACCTTTCACCATATTAAAAGTGATGACTTAATACCATTCACTACGTTAAAAGTGATGACTAATACCTTTCACTACATAAAAAGTGATGACTTAATACCACGCACTACATTACAAGTGATAACTAATACCTTTCACTTCGTTAAAGGTGATGACTAATACTATTCACTACATTAAAAGTGATGACTATGGCGCTATTGACTTTTAAATAATACTTTTGAATACAATTCAATTTGATCAATGCGACTATTTTAATCCTTTTTGCTTGACTATTGACCTCACTTGCATTTTTTGTAACAACGTTATCCGATCTATTAAATGAAAGAGAAGAAAATGGTTTTATTTTACTTCTTATTTTTATGTCTTGTTTCCGTTTCTGGGGTTTATGTAGCAAAGTGTAAAGTATTAAATGTTAAAGTAGATAAAAAAAATGTAACTTATATTTAAGGCATCATTAATCATAATCTGTATCAAAAGTTGACTTAATTTTGACTCTCTCTCTCTCTCTCTCTCTCTCTCTCTCTCTCTCTCTCTCTCTCTCTCTCTCTCTCTCTCTCTCTCTCTCTCTCTCTCTCTCTCTTCACTTATAGCTTAAACCTCATTTCGAAAACTTATCATCTTTAGCACTCTTTTTCTGTTTCGCTACATTTTATTTTTGCTCTCACTGGAGTTATCATTCCCAATTTAATTTTCCCCTCCCAATCTTCTCTCACAATTTCACGCACACACACACATACTCTATCTTTTTTTTATCTTTTTTCTTCTATTAACCATTTATAACATCAAAAAGTCATAAAAACAGAAAGGGACATTATTAAAAAATTTAATTTCTTTCCCCCAAAAAAGTTTGTCGTCTGATTCTCCAGTGTCGGAAATGGGGAACTGAGATTTGATTTATTTTTCGTTTGTTTGTATTCTCTTTTAAATAAAACGGAACGAAACGTCTTGGGAAATGTTTTCCATTATTAGGAATATTGTATGTGCAGAATAAAATGAAATTTAGTCTGTAGATTTTGCTATAAATTTAAAATTTTAAAATGGATTTTAAATTTTGGGAAAATGATTGTACCCAGATTCTAGGTCATAATGTTCGAGAGTTTGAACAGTTTTATTGGTATCATACCCTCCATTTTAATATTTTAGTGTAAATTTTAAATTGTAAACAGGGTACATAAATAGGGCATAAAATGTTTGTACCCAGATTCTGGGTCATAGGATTATGAAGCTCTGCAGAAAGCTCTATTGGGGGCTATACCCTTCTTTTTATAAATTTCAACTTTTTTACACACACTAACTTAGTTACTGTGATGATATAATTTTTTTTTTTTTTTTAAACTATTCCAATTCTCAATTCACAAAAAGCATTTTAAAATCTTTTCAACTCTAAAATTTAAAGTTTTTGGAGCTACTCCTCCTGTATGCTAATTCAATCATGGTTTCTTTTTTTCTTTTTTTAAATAGAAAAAGTTAAAAAGTTCGCACCTCACAGGCATAGCCCTATTTTAAGGAGAAAAGTTCTCTAGGTAATTGTAATTGCTACCTAGGACCCGGACAGGGATCGAACCCGGGTCCTTGTCTTTGCGACTCTGTCGCTCTACCGGTTAATGGATATTAAATAATAAATAAAAAATACATGAATTTTAAGCCCGTGGACATAGACTCATTTTTAAAACTACTTGCAACCTAACCCACCAAATATAATTTTAAACGATTTAAACTCTACTATGTAATATTTAAAACTATTTAAATTCTATTTAATTTTTAAAATGATTTAAACTCTACTATGTAATATTTAAAACGATTTAAACTCTACTATATAATTTTTAAAACGATTTAAACTCTACTATGTAATTTTTAAAACGATTTAAACCGTTGTGTAATATTTAAAACGATTTAAACTCTATTATGTAATATTTTTTGAAGTTACACCATCACAGTACAAATGGTCATAGTTTTCTAATATAATTACTTTGAATGTAGTATCATTAAAGAAAGATTTTTCTTGTATCAAAATTAAATTTAAAATTATGAATTAGAGAAACAATCTTATAAATAAAATTAAAATTTTTACTTTTCTTATTTTCGACATTCGACATTTCCAATGAGTCTAGTTGGAAACTCTCCGAAATTCCTGATTCAGTCTTTTTCAACACATTTCTTTCAACTTTTGAAAATAAACACATATCTGAAGTAACTGGAAGGTGTTAACTGCAGTGAGAATCAGAGTAATAGCTGCAACTCAGACTCACTAGTGTAGCAGATGAATCATACACACACACACACACACATACACACACACACATACACACACACACATACACACACACACACATACACACACACAGACACTAACCAGAAACATGGGAAGAAAACCTTACATACAGGCTTTATAAAGCACATGTTTGCCTTTTTCTGTGTTTATATATATATATATATATATATATATATATATATATATATATATATATATATATATATATATATATATATATAATATATATATATATACTATATATATATATATGTATGTATATATAATATATGATGAATGAAATAATAATATATGTAATATGTATGTAATATGTAATAATAATAATAATAACTCTTCATATTATATATAATATAATATATATATATATGTAATAATAACAATATTAATAATATATATATATATACGTATAATAATAATAATAATAATATGTATGTATAATAATAATAATATATAATAATAATAATAATAATAATAATAATATATGTAATATATATATATATGTATACGTGTGTGTAATAATAATATATATATAGCAATAATATATATATAATATATATATATAATATATGTATGTATAATATAATATGTATAATAATATATATATATATATATACGATATATAATAATAATAATAATAATAATAATATATATATATATATAATATATATAATATATATATATAATAATAATGTAATAATATGTATGTATGTATGTAATAATAATATATGTTTAGTAATAATATAAATAATATATAATAATAATAATAATAATAATAATAATAATAATAATATATATATATAATAATAATAATAATAATAATATAATAATAATATATAATAATAATAATAATAATAATAATAATATATATAATATATAATAATAATAATAATAATAATAATATGTAATAATATAAAAATAATAACAATAATATGTATAATATGTATATAATAATAATAATAATAATAATAATATATAATAATAATAATAATAACTAATAATATAATAATAATAATAATAATAATATATAATCCTTTTATGTAATCATAATGTAATAATAATCATGATAATTATATCAATAATATAATATAATATAATAATATAATAATAATAATAATAATAATATAATATAATAATAATAATAATAATATATATATGTAATATATGTATATATAAAGTTTTCATCAGACAGTGACGTATGGTGTTAACTGTAAAAAAAATCAGTATTATCTAACAAAACTACACGCACAAGCACACGCACACACACACACATACGCATACAGACACAGACACAGGCCCAGACACACACACACACATACACACACACACACACACACACACACACACACACACACACACACACACACACACAGTGATAGGAGGAATGGTCTCTTACAGGAGTAAAAATACATAAAGGGAAAAATATATATTCGCAAGAAAAATACATAAAGGGAAAAATATATATTCGCAAGATTTCTAATTTTGAGGAGCTAAAATTTCCCTCGGAAATTTATGATCATTTAGGGGAAAAAGAATGAAAAGAAAAGGGGAAAAAATGTAAGTTAAAAACACACTATAATAGGTAATGAAATGGACGGCCATTTTGTTTTTGTGGACATCTAGTTCTTTCTTTTATATTCTTGTTGTGACACTGAAGGCAAAACAGGGAACGAAGAATGATGAATGAGAAGATGAAAGAAGAGGAGAAGAAGGACAGGAGAAGGATTGGTGGAGGAGGAAGAAAAAGAGAAGGAAATGAGGAAGAAAAAGAAAAGGAGGAAGACGAAGAACAGGATTATGAGAGGGAAGCGGAAAAGAAAAAGGAGGAAGAGAAAGGCGAAAATTGACCTAAATTTAGGTTACCATTGAAGTTTCGAATACCTTACACTACATTAAAAGTGATGACTAATACCTTTCACTACGTTAGAAGCGATGACTAATACCTTTCACTACTTTAAAGGTGATGACTAATACTTTTCACTACACTAAAAGTGATTACTTATACCTTGCACTACTTTAAAAGGGATGACTAATACCTTTCACTACTTTAAAAGTGATGACTAATTCCTTTCTCTACATTAAAAGTGATGACTAATACCTTTCTCTACATTAAAAGTGATGACTAATACCTTTCACTACATTAAAAGTGATGACTAATACCATTCACTACATTAAAAGTGATGACTAATACCTTTCACTATATAAAAGGGACGACTAATACCTTTCAATACATTAAAAGTGATGACTAAAATACCTTTCACTACATTAAAAGTGATGACTATGGCACCACTGACATTTTAATAATACTTTTGAATACTTTAATACTATTCAGTTTAATCTCTGCAACTATTTTAATCCTTTCCACTTGACTATTAAATTCACTTAAGGTTTTCTGTAAGAACGTTATTTCATCCATTAAATGAAAGAGAAGAAAACAATTCATGACATTAACATTCCATCTATTGAAATAACATTTTAGAAGTTCAGGTACCATCGATGAGGCGTGGTTTACGAAAATATGGACAACTATTGGAGAATTACTTTACTCTTTCGTAACATCACAACATTCGTCGTAGTTTCTGTAGTTTCATTTTTAATATACTGATAGTTTTATCATGTTATAAAACGTTCTTTCCCACTCTTTTAGTACTGCTACATAATGCTTTATGTAGAATGTTTTGTGTTACATAGGGTGATTGCATGTGAATATTGTGAGTATTATACGTATTCTGTATAGAATGTCTTTGACATTTTCTGTGTGGCTACTAGGCACGAGATGAAAACCCATGCACTGTAAACTGTAGTAAGCTATAGAGAGAGTGATGAAATGTAATTTCGTCTACTGATCTCGTAATATCTGGATCATCGATTGAGTAATGAAAGAGCGTGTGACTATGTATAGTAACGGACACAGATTCAGATAGTTTATTTCTGCATTTGGCTATACATTATTATATTGGAGCCACGATAATAGTAGTGGTATAGAATATTAATATACAGATGTATACTTTGCTGACTAGTATTTCTGATGAGACAGAATATTCTCTTAGCTACCGGACTCACAACACACGTGACTATCAAGCATTATTACCATATTAAAATTATTTAATCATTAGTGTAGTGATAAAATTCTGTTAAATAAGAGGGAATTCATAACCAATGTAACTCTTTAAGTTTTTGATTTAAGTGATTCTTTCACTTTATTCAATAAGAAACTTCTATGTCCATACTAATAACAAAAATATTATATGCGTTTTAAATAAACAATAATATTCTATATTGAATGCAAAATATATTAAATAATCTATAGTATAATATAGTTTAATAATGACGAATAGTGAACTTATACGAAAAGACACATGTAGTTTTTATATGAATGGTGGCAAAACTGGACTCTATAGAAAAGCATCAATATAGTTTTTGGTTTCAGGAAATGATAGGAGTTAATAAAATTCGTTATTAATATGCCCACCACTGGGTACTTTCTCTATAATTAAAGATTAATAATATAATACATAATAATAATATAAGTGTTTAATACAATTTTAAAAATAACTACATAAAATTGATTGATGGATTAAATATTAAGTGAAGAGAAATATATAAATGTAAATTAGACTAATATATTTAATAACTCAACTAACTTACATATTATATATATAATGATTGAAAAAATTAGTTATATATATATAATGTTTTTTTATATAATATTAATACATAATATTAGATCATTAGATAGAGTAAGTTAATATAGGACAGCATTCCGCATCGCATTTTCAGACAAATTCAGTGAATATATAATATTAAATAAAATAGAAATTATAAATAATAAATAAAATAATAATTAAATAATATAATAATAATAGCCTATAATAATAATAATATAAATAAAAATAAATCAAATAATATATATTAAATCACAATAAATATATCAATCCTTTTATTATCATATAGATAATTATATTCATAATAAATGATAATAATAATCATCAATAATAACAAAAATAATAATCAAAGAACACATAATAGATAATAAATAAATAATATATGTTGATAAAATCAAATATAATAATAATATAATAAATAATAAATATAATAATAATAATAATAAGTAATTTAATTTAATATAAAAGAAATCAAAGTAGTAATAATAATTAATAATATAAATAATAATAATAATGAAATAATAATAAATAATAATTTAATAATGATAATAATAATGACATAAAATAATTAATAATTAAATTAGATGAGATATAAATAATAATAATAATAATAATAATAATTGAAATAAAAATTTCGGAGATGAGATAATTAATAGTATAGAGTAATGTTCTCATCTTAGAGGAGCAACTATAACGATTTGTCAAAAGCTCATAAAATATCAGTCAGTAATCAAATTTTATTTATAATTTGGGATTTCTGGATGTCAAACATGTATTGATAAATTTTTAGAACGTATTTAAGACCTTTAAAATGGTAATATAGCATTTTGTTTGTAATATTACCAGCCTGCCAAGATATTCAATTTTTAATAACAGTAGAATTAGCGCATCTTCGCCAAAAATTAAATCTTTCTTTTTCTAAATCCTGCAATCAAAACACACTATCTATATATGAGGAAATTTTAAAAACGATCCACTGCAGTGAAAATGTGAGAGTGATTTGCTAAATATATCTAGTCTTGTTAGGATGTAAAAGAATAAATTCCTGTCACAAATTTGTCCCCACTATGCACTAACTTTTTCGTCAAACACGCGTATATATATATATATATATTATATATTATTATATTATTATATATTATATATTATATACTTTATATATGATAATATATAATAATGTTAATATATATATATATTATATAATAATAATATATATTATAATAATATACTATAAATAACTTATTTCAAAATAATATTAACTCTCATCGTGGATATTACGGAGATTCTTTATATCAATAAATATCTATACGTTATAAATTAATAATCAAAGGGAAAACATTGTTAAAATCACTGCGGAACTGACGGTAATAAGGTGATGTTCGCGCATAGGAATGATATATAAGTAATATATATTATAGACACTAGGTTTACTTTTAACTAGCTCGGTTCTCATCTCCTCTCTCTCTCTCTCTCTCTGCTCTATTATAATTTTATATAATAAAGATATATATATATATTAATATATATATATATAATTTTTATATCCTAAAAATAATGCATAATTATTGATACACAAAAAAATTCGATACAATACAATAATTATTATAATTATCATTAACATATATAAATATAATTAATTTATATATAGTTAATAAATAATATTTAGGTAAATGTAGTTATAATTAGTACATTAGATAATAAACATCATATATACATAATATATATTTTATTACCTAATTTATATATAAATAATATGTGACTGAAATAAATATAAAACTAAAGTTACTTTAACAATGATACATCCTATAAAACATATTGTACATAACATTAGATTCTTGAGCTTATCGCAATTTTTTACAGTTTTCTTTAAAAATAATTAAAAAAAAAAAAATTGATGGGCTAACTATAGTATTTCAAGTTATTTTGTTTTTTTTTCTTTTCCTTTATCTTACTTCTATTTTATTTTTGAAAATAATTTTCCATTGTATATTTCAACTTCCATTTTGCTTAAAATATATTTTTTATAAATTATTATTCTTTTCACGTAATTGTATTTATAGTCAAGGCCTAAGATCTCATGAATACAAATTAAAAGACAACAACAATTGAGAAATACAAACAACAACAATTATTATAATTCACATAGAAAAAATTCAATATCGCGTACAAAACCCCCCACACAATCTCCGCTACTCCTCCCAAATATTTGAACTATATACCTTTGAACCTCTCTTATAAACATCCACACATTTAGCTTAAATAAAAAAAAAAATTACAAATGAGATAATTTGCAATAAATTTTTATTTTTTTTAATTTCAATTATTTTTAAACTTGGACTCGCAAGAACGATATAATAATCTTGGTTTTAAAAGGAAAATAAAGGGAATAGATAAGTATAAGGTTAAATGATTTATATGCATTATCATTGATTTTGGATAAGATCGATCAACGATTTTTATATTAACGAACCCACAGAAAAAAAAAATATATAAGAAAAACAAAAAAAATAAAAAAATAGAAACAGTAGAAACAAATTATTACGAAAGAATACCATGACTCAAACAACTCAACTATTTTTTATCAAATTGATATTAATTTCAATAAAGAGAGCCCCGAAGATCTCACCCAGGTGTGAAACATTAATCGCACCATTAGCAGGAACAAGTACTACATTGTTATCTTGTTTTACTACTACTAGGTTATTCTGATCGTACAGAACAGCACGTAGCTCAACAAGAAGACACCTTTATGGATAATGAGTGTCTGATTACTCTATATAAGATATAAGAAGAAAAATGAAATAAAGAGGATGGAGAGTATAAATAACAAAACAACACACACAAAAGAAACAAAACATATATATACATTAAGATAATAATGATAAAAAAAAATAATAAAAATAATAAAAAGGAAATAGAATAAAACGGAAAAAGGAAAATTAGGTGAAGAGAACAAAAAAGGAAAAGGTAAGAAAATAGTATAATAATATTAAAAAGGAAAAAGGAATATACCTCACAAGTGAAAGGAAAGAAAATCTAAGATTATCTATAATCAATGCATATTAGAAAAAGAGTAAAAAAAAGAAAAAAAACGAGTTTAATTCTATGAAATTAAACGAAAAAAGAAAATTATAAAAATGTAAAATTATATATAGGAAATATAAAAAATAGAGGATAGAAGAAGAAGATAGAAGAAGAAGAAGAAGATTTCAGATAGTAAATAGAAGTACAAGAAGAAGAATTGAATAAGAAATATACAAAGCGCGATAAAAAAAAATGTAAAGAAATGAAAAAGGATAAATTAAATAATGGATATAAAGAATAGAAAAAGAAAGAAAGAAAAGAGTAAAAGAACTATATAGAAGTTATAGTAACACAGACTAGCAATAGACTTTAAGTATTATACTTTCTAGGACCCAAAAATGATAGATCTCAAGCAATATGTTAGTAATAAATAAAACGTTTAATATAATAAATTAACACCTCTAAGCCGTAAATAAATAAATGTTTAATTACAGAATATTATTGATAGAGTCTGTATACGGATAATGTCACTACAGAAATGTTTTGGAATATGCTTATAACGCATTATGAAAGTGAGGTACTCCTTATGAGATAGTTTTTAGAGAGTGAAAATCATTATATTGTGCTTATTATTCACAATAATATTATTAAGATGCATACCAGTAGTGAGTCGTGAGATAGTATAGATATAAACAGTGACTATAGCACGCTTCTAGAACACTTAATGGTGCTAAGCAGGTCACGTTCTGACAACATACTGTTTGTTCATATAATAGTCAAAGTATTCGGACATCACCCAAATTCTTTTTAAGATGTAATTTTAACATTTACTACATTCGTCATATTTTTCTTTTGTAATTCTCTCTAAGTGTCACCACAGACTAATTATAAGCGAATATTTAAATATATAAAGTTAAAAGATCTAGTTATTAAGTAATTGATAAATTCACTAGACCAATTTCATTAAAGTGTTTATCTACTTTTATTGAATTAATCGATATTGGTCGACTGTATTCCTATTATATTCTCTATAAGTAGAATACTAAAAAATTTTTTTTCACCTACCTCACTAACAAAACCAAATGAACTTAATTTTATTATACTATCAATTTATTTTTTTACTGTAAGTGAATATGAATTTCTATAGCATATTATGGTTTTGAAATTCAGTTTTATGACAAAGTTTATGACCATTACATCGATCTTACATAAACATCTTTTAAAATATATCAACTATCATTCTATCTTTATTCTGTTATCAGACTATTTTCAATTTATTATTAGTATATTTATTATTAATATATATTTCTATATATAAATTTTACTCTCATCTCTCTAAAGAATGTTTTCTATACTATATTTACGACGTTAGTCGATTATGGTCTTATGCCGGTGTAGGCAATACAATTAATAACTTAAGATTAAAAGAATTATCTTTAAAATCTTTTTTCTCTGTCCTTTTGAAGTAATGTGAGACTTATTTATATATTACAAAACTGCACTGCGGTTATCCAGATGAGGTATAATATGTATTTTATAATATAGAGATAGGCACTATTATACTTATTTCAGATTTATTATTCAGAGAATTTCTGTGAGTGCAAATATAAGACTAAAGCTTTATTTGAGATATTTCTTTAATCAATTATTCAGCACATTGTTTCGACAAATATTTATTAATATCTTATTATATAATAGACTCCTGATCTTTTAATCACTCACTCGCTGTACTATAACTGGATAACTGAGTCTAATTACTATTTTAGTAAAATGAAAAAAGAAGAAGAAAGATAGAAGAGAAGATAAAGAAGAAATAAGCAGAAGTAGAAGTAAATAAAAGAAAAAGAAGAATGAAGAAGATAGCTATAAAAGCAGTGGGTTAGCCTGTACCCAATTTTAACTCATATGAGTTAGAAGATGTAATAATTATTATGCTGAAATTTAAAAAGGGAAAAATTAATAGGCATTTGTTCTTAAAATTGGAGGCAGAGAAAGATATATATAATAATAAATACATCTATAATTGGTAAAGCAAAAACATTAATATAGACAAAAAATTTAATGAGTGAAATTTTATACTCATCTTATTTTAAACATTTAAAGGCAATCGAGCGGGTGGCGGGAATAATAGAAATGCCTTAATTAAAAGTTTAAATAAACCACACTTAAATAGTTTCTCTATTTTAATGGGAAACTTGAAGAAGATTTTTTGTTAAAATTATTTATGTTATTACTTAATTAATGAAAATTAATTATTATATATCATTAACTAAAATTTTATTATACAAGTATAATTTTAGTAATCTAACAATATAATAATAGCTTTAAATATAGATTTTTGTGAGAGTCATATTACTATGCCTGTTCCGTTACATTATATACATTGTAGTCTTATTAGCATCTTGTATCAGGATCCGCCTAGTACTATTTTCAAATTCAACTTGCTCTGGTTAAACATTATATAATTACAATCATTAACTTCAAGTCATACAACTAATCTAAACATAGTCAATCTACTTGAAACTTGTGTATATATTATATATCAAACTAACATATAACATCAGCTACGACGAATCACAATATAATTTTATTTACCTCTAATTATGTGATAACTACTAAGTTATTAATGTACAATCTGATAAAAGCACATATAATTTTAAGAACTGTACGTTTATCATCAAAAAATATCATAATTAATTGAATAATTATTTCATAATAAATTAAATTTATTTGTTTTTTTATTCAAATATATAATATTAATAAATTTAAATAATATTAATTTACAGATAATATATATTACATTATACCAGAATAATGTATTTATTTGCTTACTTGAAAAGCAAACTTTAAATATTATTTTGTCATGAGATTATAAATAAGTGAGAATTATCTTTGAATCTGTATATTATCGGAATTTAATTAGTATACTTATGAAGATAGACGGTCTTCTATAACCAAATTATAAGGCCTTAAAGAGTATAATATATATATACTTATATATATATAGAACGAGCAAATACGAAAATCATTTACTCTTCAAAATATTATTTCTTTAAATGTATTAATATTTAATGCATAACTAACTTATTCAGATATTTTTGAGTAATACATGATTATTAATATCATCGGACTTGGAACATTGAATAAATTATGTAAATCTATATTCCAGTACTTACTCTTAGAATTTAGAATACTTCTTTCTATCATCATAACTTAGGCCTTGGTTATCAGAAGACGCATTAAGACTAATTAAATCCGACAGCAGTTCAAAGAAATTTCGCTTTTTTATCTCATGAACAAAAAAGGCCACTCAGCACTAAGTGGTAAGTTCATTTAACTGGGATGAATTATTACTGAACAAAGATTTTTAATTTTTTATGTAAGCTTAGTTAATAATTATTTTTATGAAATAATTTTTGCAATAATTATATATTTTTGTGATGAAACAACAGTTTCCTAATTGATGCTTTACAGTTTACAATTAAAACTGTATCACATATGAGGAAAAGTTATATTGTGATCGTCGTTGTTATGTTTTTTGATTAGAATATATACACAAGGTTCAAGATGACTATGTTAGATTCGTGTTGTGTAAAGTATATTGTTATTATAATGTAACAGAAACAGCTGATTTTTGAAATGTAGTAGGCGGAGTCGCTGACAAGCTAATAGATCAATGTTATGACGGAACAGGCATAGAAGACTGACAAACTATTTTTAAATCTTTATTGGTTGATACTAAATCAAGGAAGAGGACTTTCAATTGAAAATTAGCTTAAGAATATAATGTAATTTTATATTAAGACTAAAAATATTATTTTAACAATTGATATAACAATATAAAAAGAAAACTTATTTAAGTGTGTTTATTTTTACTTTATAATATAATATTAATTGAATATTCTCTCTTTATTGCTTTTATGTAAAAAAGGGTAAAATAATTTCACCTATATTTTTGGACTAATTTAATGTTTTTGCTTTTACTCCCATTAGATGTATTTTATTATATCTTCTGTCTGCGCCATTAGAAGAAAAACAAATGCTATTTTTTCTCCCCCTGTTTTTAAAATTCGTAAGAGAATTTTTACATTTGAAGTCGTGCGTCGGTAATGATACAGAGCAACTGCTTAAGGCGGTTCTT
>JABUQX010000247.1:22500-26769 GCA_015478945.1 Trachelipus rathkii
CTGTATATATATATATATATATATTATATATAATAATATATATATATATATATATATATATATAAAAATATAATAATATAACATATATATATATATATCATATATATATTATATATATATTATATATATATATAAATATATAAACTCGGGACAAATTTAAATGCATCATCGTAAAATTAATATAAAACTCCTTTCATTATTGGAAATGAAGAGCTAAGGTTTGGTTTTATTTGTGTCATACCTAACTTCGGAGTTGTATACCGTATATACTACACCGTGTATGGAACTAATGGATAAGTGAAGAACCAACCAAATTAACGAAAATCCGAAAGTAGACTTTCATAGGGAGACAGTGGCAATACACCACCAACAACGAAAAAGCCTATGCTGTAAGTCGTAGCTTGACAGAGACTGTCCCAATGGAAAGACATTCGTCAGAGAAGAGGAACGTGCCATAGGAGCTATCACACTGTCGGAAGCAGGCATTCTCAGAGACAAAGTGGTCTCAGCAACTGCGGGGTAACCATCGACGGTCAGTAAAGAATCCTTCGTCCCGGTTCAGGAGACTTGGCAGCAGACCTTATGGACCATGGTCAGAGTCGCCCGTGGACGTCCGGAAAGAATGACAGTCTGGCAGTGCTTCGTGATCGTTTTCTCAAATAACAGCTATAAAAAAAAAAAAAAAAAAAAAAAAAAAAAAAAAAAAAAAAAAAACATCACAGGCTCCGTGAGGTCAGACATGTACCATTTCCGAGCCGTACAATGATAAGACGAACAAAGAACGTGGAGTACGTATTACAAGGTCTGGCATCGGCCCTCTCCTGATCAGGAGCATCGGGTTGCGATTTCATTTTTCACGAGATTGGACACTCACATCACAGATGAGTCGAGGTTCACATAAATGGACCAGATGGACGTCGGCTAATTGGAGGAGTGCAGGTGAGCACTTTTCTGCTTGCAAGTATCTCCCCAAGGTTCTTTGGAGTGACTCTGTGATGGTGTGGGCAGGCCTTTGTTTTGGTGCTTGCATGGCATTGCATATCGTGAGCCAGAGGAACGCTAACGGCTGAAAGGTAGGCGGAAGACATCCTCCAAGAGTATATAGTGCCTTTCGCGTCCTTCATTGACGTCCATTTTTTGTTTATCCATGACAATACGCCAACAAGCACATGCACAGGTCGTCTCTAACGGTACTACAACACGGTAGGGATCAGACTCCTGCCATTTCTGCGAGGAGTCCCGATCATGATCCCATTGACAATTTTGGGATTGTTTGGTTGGCGTGTTTAAGCCCGTGAACACTGCTTCGTCAGACTCGGGAGCCATCAAACGCTTTACAACATCCTGCAAGAGACCATCTCCGAATGATCTTCATCAAATGCCGCCGAATCTCTTGAGAGGTACACCCATTATTAGAATTCTATGCCCATTTCACATGTAATTTGTAGAAATGTTGTGTTAATAAACATCATTTTCATATTTTTTCAGGTTTCTTTTATGTATGCCATTTGAATGCCCTACACACTGTCGTTACATGCGGCTTATACATTTACAACACTGTGCAACACTCCAGAGTTAGGTATGAACAAATAAACCAAACCTAGCCCTATCATTTCCCCAATATGAAGATGTTTAAATTATAGTTTAAAGGGGTGGATGCACTTAAATTTGACCGCGAGTTTTTATATATATATATATTATATATATATTATATATATATAATATATATATATATTATATATATATTTATATATATATATTATATAATAATATTTATATATATATATATATAATAATATAAATATAATATATATATAATATATATATATTATATATCATTATAATATTATGTTGGCGACGCACCGGGTGCGGTGCGGCAGGTGCGCGTGCGCTCATTTTGGTGCAAGGTGCGGTGAGGTGCGCATCGAAAATGTTCAGCGCACGTTGTGCGATTGCGGTCGGTGCGGAAAGAAAAAAATAAAAGTGCGGTGCGTTGCGGTGCGGGAGAAAAATATTAGTGTGCGGTGCGGTGCGGTGCCTGGTGCGGGCCTTTTGATCGCACCGCACTGCACCGCACCAGCTTTCCCGCAAAGATTTCTGAAAATAAAAAAACATGAAAAGAATTGAGTTGGGGATTATATATATATATATATATATATATATTATATATATATATATATATAATATATTATTATATATACTATATATATATATATATATATATATTATATATATATTATATATATATAATATATATATATATATATATATATATATATATATATATATTTATATATTATATATAGTGGGGTTGTCTCACGAGTTATGTTACAGGGGTGTATCACCGTAAGATGATCTGATATATAAATGTGTAAAATGATAAAATAAAAAATTATTTAATTTATTAAGGAGGATGATTGTTCGTGGTGTCTACGCACGCCAAACGAAAACCGCGCAAACAAACAGTGAGAATGTCGATGGGATGATATCTTTTATGGCTTCTGTGAATGCACATAAAAAATGAGGTGGGCTCTTCCTCTCGACATTTTTTATACGGTTTTCGTTTCCCACCAATGTACCATAACAAGATTATACCTCGCCTGCATGATACATTCATTTGCGTCATAATACAGTATCATGTAAGGTTCGTTCAAACGCGTCAATGATACCAACAATAGTTTAAACGTGAATGCTGAAAGGTTGAAAAGCAATGGTATCAGACGCACATAATTCGATACTGGTAAATAGTAATCGTTGTTACTTAGCAATATAACAAATTACACCTATGAATGCTTATCCCACAGCATGCGAAAAGGGAGAGAACGTAAGGTCTATTTTCATCTTGTACATGCAGTATTTACAAATGTTGTTCGAAGACGCTTCCATCCATGCGAATACATGCTCAGCCCTCTGGCGCCAGTTTTCATTGCATGCCAATGAATAGTGATGTCGGGATGATTCCCCTACATCGTTGGTTATATTTGATGGTGGGAAAGATCATCGCGAGGTTTACTGGGTCTTAAACCCAGCGTACACGATTTTTGAGTTACCCCCCACAGTAAGTATCCAGTGTGTAAGTCGGTGAACGCGCATGGGGCCATGGAATTCGGACCTGATTTCGATCCATCTTCCGGAAAGGTTCTTGTCGCAGTAGCGTGCACTTAGCGCTTATGTCTGGGCACCCATCATGTGGTAATAAATTTTCGTCGGTGTCCTTAAAAGTATATCACTCAGGAGGTCAACAAGACGGTCTGCAGGAAATGGAGGTAACGCGCTGTCCTGTCAAATTTCCTCGAAGAACTAAGGCCCGATAATCCTACTATGGAGTATACCACACCAAACGTTGACTGAGTATGAGACCTGGTGATGGCTAGTGAATGTTATAGGGGTTTGTTTCCGCCAAATGTCTGAAGTTCCACCTGTTATACATACCTTTATTGGTAAAGCGAGATTCATCGGTCGATAAGATATTTTCCAATAAGGTCGGTACATCCATTAGAAGGCAATCAATGACAGCCGGATCCCAGCCGCCGTTGTTGGTCTCCACGATGCCAAGCCATGCACAATGTGTGGCCGTATATGGGATAGCATGTAAACACATTCGTCGTATTGTTTCCTTCGATATTTCCAAGACCGAACTTGCCTGCCGTATGAGGACGTTGGATTTTCATGTGTATAGCAGAGCGTCCAGTTCGACGTCGTGTACAGACAGACCCCCCTCCGGATGTGATGAGGGGGTGACAAATCGACCCTGTACCTGAAACCCTCTGTAAGACTCTAGGAAGCATGTGGCTCGGCGTCGTTCGACTGTGGATAACGGTTGTCCATATTCTGCAGCAATTCTGCGAGCATTCCTGTTTTGCTTAATGTACACCTCCAACAGTCCTGTGTATACTAGTCACGTGGCATGTTCAATGTATGGTTCTACTAAACAATACCACCTGAAGTTATACGTTTCACTACATTTTATTACGCATAATTTGTAGGTTATGACTAACGCCATATGAGTAGGTCTAGTTAGTTGGTTGTACACATTCACATTGCCGTATTTTTTAGGCTACATATCAATGTAATCTAAAAGGGTATGCATGAGGTATTTTAATTTAATTCCTGTTTAGCTGTATCGATATTTAAATACTTTTGGATATACCTTTTGTATTTAACCTAATTATTCCATATTGACACGTTTCGGCCTTTGTAGGCACATGATGTCTACGGAGACGCTAGTTTTTATGGTCAATGCGTGGACAACGAACAACCGTACAAATA
>JABUQX010000248.1:0-17500 GCA_015478945.1 Trachelipus rathkii
AATATTTTTGATATAACTTAACAGTTTTTAATATTTTTGAACCTTAAAATGTTTTTTAATTCCCTAGCAAATTATTTTTTTAGTGTTTCTTTCATTTAGAATCACCTTCATTTTTAAAAATTTGGTAAATTTTTTAACAGCTTTGCTGGCCTTTTGTACACCAAAAACCTGTTTCTTAGCTTAGACCAGAAATGGCCAAATGTTGAGAACACCCTCTCAATGAACAGAACTTGGTGGACAGTTAACATAGATCTGAGCAGAATTTACAGAATCCTTGGCAAGAGATTGTTTTTTGATGTACGTTTTTCCATATTTTCCACCAGATCTTTTGAGAAGACAAGATTTATATGTTTTACATAAAGTTTCATTAGACATATGAGGCATGGAAAACCAATTGTTATCTTTATAATGCAAAATGCTATGAAAAGGTGCGACTATTGCATGTGTTTGTTTTTATTGCTTATGATCACGGAACAAAAAATAAACATTTTATATTAGTCAATTTTATGTTTCTTTTGATTGATGATGATGTGATAGATTATCTATTTCCAAGATAATTACACTTTTAGTGACATGCGCAAGGTAGTTTTAAGGTACTCATGGTAGTTATTGAAGTATTTAATCATATATCTTACTTTTGCACAATAGACCTTGTAAATAATACAAATGATTAAAGTGACAATAAGTCTGATTAAGTCTCAAGCCTTATTATATGATTGTTAATATATTGTAATAGCAGGAATCTATTAATGTTAAATAATGATTGATATATATATGGTATTAATGCAATGGAATAATCTTAATTGTATTTATAAATTTATTAATATTATTTATTATATACATTATTAGATGTTTCTGATATATAATTAGGAGGCTCACTTAATGTTAATTTATATCATGTGTTTATGTATAGTAATCTTTCTTTGACACACATATACTAGTAAAATGAAAATTACGAATTATATCTGGATAGTATGTGATAAATTAGCGTAAGCAAGCTTATTTATTAATTATGGGTTATATATAATTAACTATTTGTAATATTTACATATGTAATCTATATAATTTTATGTTATTTTAATAATGTATTATCATGGTTAATGATAATCGGTTCATAGATAATTATAATTATAAGGCTCTCTAGGTAATTTAGCATTTTTGAGGTTATCTCTACACTTTCACACAGTTGAATATAAGATCACATATTTTATTGTAGTGATAAAGCTAAGTTAATCATATTATCATTGTTATATATTTCTATAAGACAAGGAAATCTAATAATGTTTTTACATAATGTATTATACAAGTATTAGATATATTATCGTTTATCAATTAATATATTTGGGCTCCTAGTTCTATTTTATTCAGCCAGTAGTGCTTCCTCGAGAAGCGGCTAAACATGTTCCTAATCGAGACATGTGAATGGTGTATGTTGAACTAAAGAATTTTCAATCCTTAAATTGACTGTGAGTATTGAATCTGTGAGAAAATGCGATAAAGCAATCTAGTGCCATAATTAGGTAAACCTGGTTTAGAGATTAATTGGGATTGATTTTAGTATACGCTTCAGGCTGATTCCCTTGAAACTAAAATAAGGAGAGATGGCTGCTACATTTGAGAGAGATATTTTTTCTTTTTTATAGCTAGACTTTTGCATAATGTATATTTAGATAACGGCGCAAACTTTACCTCACACTTATTTGAGAGCGTGATAGGTTAAGTCGTGTCACAAAGTATTGTTTTTCAATCAGATACCCCTTTTGAACATCACTATCCGTGTATAATAAGTTTTCCACTTTGCATGTCACGCATCATCGAGAAGACGCTATGTTCATACCTGCCCTTTTTTCACTATGTGTTAACTATATTGCGGATTTTTTATTTTAAATTTCTTTTTTAAGGTGTATTTTATAAGATATTATTTACAATTAGTTTATATATTTACTCAATTTATATTTTTCTAGAATTCTAATATCTTTCATTTTAGAGTATCTTTAACATTATTTAATTCTTGAATATAATGAGTATTAATTATATAATATGCATGTCTGTTGAGGTATTTAATATACTTTGTCATATATACAAAACCAGTTGTATAAATTTTAAATTTTCTACGGGTAATATTAATAAAAGCGTATAAAGAAATTATTTAATATTTGATTATATATATGTATACAATATAATATATTTTAATATTAGTTATTATATTTGAATTAATATAAATAGAAATATTATATAAATTTTTTATATATATATTAGTTATTCATGTTAGATGTGAGTTTCAGATAATTAAGATATTGGCTGCCTAGGTTAATTTAGTAACTAAGTTTATATTTAAAGTGATATCTGCTATCTATTGAACAACCTAAATTATATGAAAAATATTTACAATTTCGATGTACTAAGCTAAAAAAGTCGTTGAGTGTCAAGCTTATTTAATAAGTTTTAACTTACATTTTTTGTGTACACTCAGTGTCTAAAGTGATAGAGAATACATAAATCTCCTTTAGAAATTTGTCTAAGATTAATAAGGTCCACAATTCATACGATAGGTCTCAGATAAACGCAGGTTCTTTTTCGAGTGCTTCTAGTGCTTAAAAAATAAAACTAAAAAATAGATGGGAATAGAAAACTGACTACGAGGAACTTCGTGTCAAGAACATATAAATAAACACACACAATTTTTATATTATAGAGCACTGGATTTGATTTTCAAAATGATCTATAATAATAATTATGTAAATATATATATTATATATATAAAATATATTAATATCATGTAATATAACTAAGAAATCTCCCCTTTAAAATATGTAATTTAATTTTTATAGATATCGGTTCCATTAATAATAAAATAATTTGGGACATCCTAGGTATTTATATATAATCAGGTTTATGTGAAGGTATCTATTAATTTATGCACACCTATAATTTATAGTCAAATAACAATTTGTAATGTAGTGCAAAGTCGAGATAGTCAAGCTTATTATGTATATAATTTGAGTATAATTAATTATAGCTAAGAAATCTAATTTTGTTTTTAATAATGTAGTTCATTAGTTTAGCATTTACGATTTCATGATATAATTAAATTGAGGTCATCCTATAGGTAATTTTAAGGTACAGGTAGTTTGAGGTACGCCTTTGCCTACAATTATTACCTAATATGTAAAAAATTTTCAAATATTTGATTTAGGGTTGAATACATTATTAGTACTTATTTATATAATTGTTTAATTATGTGTTAATTATAGCTAAGAGATATCATAAATTTATGTTTAAGATTTATAAATTGCGTTTAAAATCTTATCAGCCATATAGAATAAAGAACCAATTTGTGCGAGTGAATTCTGCACTAGTTCAGAGTGCTAAACATTTAGCAACCACAGTGGTGTTTGCGAAAGACTAGTCCACGTTGTCAAGTTATGCACAACGTTTTAAGAGAATGAGACTCTAGCAGTGTGAAATGTAGTGAGTAGAAGACGTGCGAAACTATATGTTAAAGTATAGTTTTGAGCACAGAACTCAAGTGTTGTTTACACTAGCACCGAATAGAAGGGAAGTGCTTATCTTCACTTACAATGAGATTTTTATTTTTTTGAGGTACCCTAGTAGGTTTATAAATGTTTTCGGGATTAGAGTCATTCTCTTATGTAGAGTATATGCAGTTTGTTTAGATGATTTTTTGACATCTATATTACCGAGCCGCAATATATATATTCGATATTGGTGTAGTGAGAATAATAATCGCAGGTTCCAATTCTTATTGATGTCTACTATGTTTTGACTTTGTATACAACCCGTAGATAATATTACAGAAATATCTGAAAGTAAAATTATTATTAACTTACTAAATTCGATATATACTATCGCTGAGATATCGTAGGGTATTGCAAATAATTAGAGAAGGCGTCGAAGTCACACACTAGACGCTAGGAGTAAGCGTTTGTACATCAGTGTTTTGACTGAGGCGATAATGTGTCTACATAAACCTGTAAATATAGTATTTTACAAGTCATGTGGTAAATAGTAAGTGATGCACGAAGTAATTTAATAAAAATACAAAAAGTAAATATAAAAATTAAATATATGAATTAAAATATCTAAAGAATATACTATAATTATTTTATTATTTATTACATAATCTTAGATAAAAAATTCAATCTCAATAGTTTCTTTCTTAAAGAATCCTAAAACAATAAATTCATATAAAAAAAAAAAAAAAAAAAAAATTAAAAAAAAAAAAAAAAAAAATTAAAAATTAAAAAAAAAAAAAAATATATTAATAAAAAAAAAAAAATTTAAAAGTTAATAACTTCAAGTTAAAATAAGAGAAGTATTTTGGTCGTGACGTATAAGTGTCACCTTGCACAATCTACTGTTCTGGAATAGTAATCTATGTCTATATGTTCAAGCAAACATAAAGCGTATGCCGTCTCAAGCCCAGCTCGTGGTAATTAGTATTGGTTATCAAGTCAGTGCACCCTGAGAAGAGATGCATGCGAGGTGGATAACCTAAATCCAGATGTTTAGGTATAATATATGTATTCTTAGAAGCATGTTGAAGATAGCGTATGAGAGGAGATGATCGATAAGGATGTAGAGGACAACTGAGGAGAGATAATGAAGTATAAGGAGGGCAGGAGAGTGATATAAGAGGTTAGTGAGAATGAGAAACAGGAGGAAATCCATTAGGAAACAAACCAACGAGTAATGCCGAAGATTGGAACAGAATTGTGTTTTATGAAGACGTGGGTCAAACCGAGCGGGTAGCTAACTCCACTGATATTATAAATAGTAATATTGTTTAAAATGCGATGTGCTAGTAGTATGCACAATAAGAAAATACGTAATGAGTGGATATTAGTAATATGTATTGGGAAGGAGCAATAGTTAAAAGGAGACAGAGTTGGTACAGGCACCGTGCGGCTTGCGAGAGGCCGAAGAGAAAGTAGAGAGAGATGACTAGAGTTTTATAGTTAAAAAATCACTTTTCAGAGTTTGAGCGCGAGCTAACTCTGAGCTTATTTGAAGTCCACAGTGTTGCTCGAAAAGTCTTCGATCTTCCTTCTTTATATACCGTGAGAGATAGAATCAACTAATATATGATTTAGAATTTTGGTAGGTATTAAATTTTAGCGTTATGATCTAATGTTATATTAAGATTTTCTGAATATATATGTAATGCAAGGAGGAATATTCTATAAATAAGTTTTCTAAGTCTTTATATAATGTGTTATTTCTTGAACTTATTGTTATCATTATGTTATTGCATAAATTAATAATATAATTATTAAGTTGTTTCACATAGTAACAAAAGATGAGAAAATCTTCGACATTTGAAATTTTTTCCATTTTCTGCATTAATTTATACTTGTCTTATGGAAAATGTACGCGACGGCTCCTAGTAACTTCTGCCACCTTCACATATCTCTTATTATCATTTTATATCAGTTTTTGATGTAAGTCAAATACCCACCAGATACACCAGGCACTCCCGAACACTCATTAAAACTTGATTCTATAATACATATGGAATTCATTGTGTACTATTAGATCTATCGTTTTCGAATATACTATATTATTTGCAGAGGTCATTAGTGTAATTTTGTACTCAGTTTAGGCATGAGCATAAATCAAACCATCTTTTATCTATACTTGTTGAATGATGAGGAGCTTCGTATTTTATTAGATATGGTTATCATACTCAAAAGAAGTTTATTAAAATATTCTTTATTATGAGTTTAATTTACATTAATAGAAAATTTGTGCATCGTTTTAATTATCAACACTTTAATAGCGATAACATTCCAGTCTATAATTAAACGTAACAGGTTCTCTTGAGTATCTCCTTGACGACACCGTAAAGAAATTCCGACCAAATCCAATCGTCAGTGATACTACCAAGCGCATCTAACCATGAGTCCTATATTTATGAGTATCTATGTTGATCTTATTGATCTATTTGTATGGATCTATTTGAGTCTAGGAATAAGTTGATGAAATCTCCTAAATGTATTTAGATTTAATTATTTAACACTATAGTATCAACAATGAGATTCTATTTGATAATTTATTATTTTGTGGCTTTGCTTAGTATTCATATAATAATATGCCAGTTGTTTTTTTACATAAAAATATATTACTTCTCTGCTCTAATGCTTTGTAAAAACTATTTTTTAAAAGGCGAAAACATTTTTGCTCATTAGTTTTATACAATAGCTACTCACAACTTTTTTTTATATTCGTTATATGTTAATAGCAAGGAAAATCTAAATTGATTATAGTCTCTAAATTATAATATCCGTTAAAAATTCAGATTAAATCAAACTGCCTTCGGTCTTATAAGATAATTAACAGTGGGCATCTCTTATTACGAGATTACTATTGACCACTATTGATTAGAGAGTACTTGATCCTATTGTAGCACAATCACAGGTGAGTTTTGTAATAAAAATTAACACAATTTAATCTTATTCATATTATTGTATTAGTTTATAGGTGTTATGCTAATCCTTATAATACTTTGTGTTTTGAGTATTTTACTGATGAAAAATTGTATTCTTTTTTTATAGTTATGAGCTATAAGGAACTTAAATTAATAATTATTTGAGTCATTTTTAACATATGTCATGTAGACTAATTCGTTTATATACGAGAAAGAATCATTAGTAAAAGAGGTCTACAACAGTGCATAATATAAGTAGAGTCTAAATAGTATAATTTGAGAGTAAGTATGCAGTAAATCACTTATAGTCCAAGATCGTGAAAATAAATCACAATGGTTGTACAACTGTGATCAACACTGCCGTATATCAATGCTTCAATTTCATACTCATCTTGCTATTATACCCATCCATTGAGGATAACTATATGAGGATATCCTAAAATTGATCTATTTAGTTTAATTGATGTTTCTCAATTGTTAATTAATATCGGATGCTTCTAGATAATTATATTTATATGAGCCCAAAAGTTAATCATTGAATTAAATCTTTGCTGTAGCTGTTGTTGTTTGAAAATGTCGCGTTTGTTGTTTTAGGCACAGTTGTTGCAGTTGTGGTTGAAAATGTTTGGAGTGGTGAGCTTATTAGTCGTTAGATCCGCGTTTGAAACATGTTGTTTCACTCATTAATGTTGTGTATGACAGTTGATAAGAAAAGCGATATGTTCTATGCGCTATCGTATGATTTTTGTTGGTTTATTTAGAATGTGTTAATAAGGCAGAGTGTACGATTTGTATTGTCGATATATTTGTTTTAGTTGTATAGTGGTATGTTTCGATTTGTTTATAGTTCGCTATGGTATAAGATATTTGGTCGTCTACTAGGTAATTTGAGAGTGCTGTTGTGTGTTTTAGGTTATTGCTTGCTTTGCATATGAGTTAAAATGCTCATTAACTATCGAAAGAAATCAAATTGTTAACAAACGTATTCCTTTAATATAGTTTCTCTTATCAAAAACCATATATTATTATAATGTATTGTATTATTAAGGGACGATTTCGTTATGAGAAAGGCTGAATTTATTACCAATTTTTAAAGGTTGCTTAATATATTATTGATTATTTATTCATAGTTTTAGTATATTTCCTTATTTATTATTCCACATTAGCAGGTTTTCTCAAGACACCAATAAATTATGCGCTCTAGGCTGACAGATCTAATGTTGCCTGCGTCACAACTATAAATTGAGAGTATTGGTTCACGCGATTCAAACAACCGGAGAGAACATTTTCTCCTATTCGATGTACGTCGATCACTGCTAAACAAAGTTGACAGGTCAAAATTTGCTCATTATGTTACGTACTTTCTTGTAAGATATAACACAAATCAGTGAATGTATTTGCTAGATTGTAACCGATCCACGTCATAGGCCAACAATTAGATACATTGAATTAGAGATAATTGTGGTCATTAATTTATATATATTATTTTTCGATCGACTATGAGAGAAGGGTATACCGGTAGTAATTAATATATAATTTTGGTCTCTTTACTGAAAATATGAATATTTTCCACAAATTAAATTGCCTCAGCTTATCTAATGCTATTTAATTCTCTTATTATTTATTCTCTATTTGAGTACTAATAATAATAACAGTTATAAATTATTATTTTATTATTATTATTATTATATTATAGCTAATCTATCATCACTCAAATTTGTGATATTGTAAGACATGACCTAAACATACATAGATACAAGGCTTATTGATTCACACGAGCTAAATCGTGATAGATTAAACTTTTCAGAAAGCTAACATGAAAAATATTTCTTAGAATTCTTGAGTCGTTATTAGTCACTCTCCTTATTGCGTCCCTTTCAGAAAATCAACACATGGTTAACAATTATACAGATGATTTTATATAAGATAACTAACATATTGGGCCAGCTTCTCGCTATAGGATGAATTATTGTGTGGAGCAAGTTTGAGAGTATCCTATCTCTATTATGCACTAACTCATGAGAGAGTCAAAAATAATTACAATTATGAACTTGTGAGTGTAGAGATTTAAAGCTTGGGCAATGGAGTCAAGCATCTTACAGCACTTGCGATTATGATCAACACTCAGTTATAGAGTTTGATGGTTTGCTTAGAGAGTTATTATAATTAAGAGATCTAGCAAGAGACGTACTATCGAAAATTGCTGAGTATGATTCTTATTGTTTTCATTAATTATAAGAGTGTCTCTCAGAATCGGATACAACTTTAGACACATTCGCTTATGATTTCAAGAATAATAGATTTCTAGCGGACACACACACAACTCACACACAGTAACATCTTGACACAGCAGCAAATCACTATGACAGGCACTAGATCCACAATTATATGCAAAACCACCACACACAGCTACAGAGAAATGTCCACAATTTGAGTCGTGTGGCGACACATAAAAGCGTAGTCGAAACGTCTATAATATCAATACTTGTCAATATCATTCTCTATATTTGGATAAAAGCTAAAAGTCTGAATAAGTAAATGAGAGGAATTAATCTAGAATATATAGATAATTATTATGTCTTCTCCTTTCAAAAAGCTTCTCTTTACCCTTTACATCTTTTTATACGCATTTAAAATATAAACATGTAAATAAACGTATATGGATATTTGTAGTAATGCATATCTGTTAAACTGGGGAGATTTTATAAAGTACCAGGGTTTGTAAGAGCTCATCCATACGATGCTTGTTCTGCACAAAAGAACTCTTGTTGTAGGAAAAAATTCCTAGCCTTATCAATTTAGGATTGTAGGAGCTGTAACTTATGCGTTATTCACCAGATATCAATTATATTAAATAAATTACGTTCTCATAATTATTTCCGGTGCAAAGAGTGTTGTAGTAAGTTAGAGCAAATAACTAGAAAATGCTAAATTGTTAATATGTATTCAGGCATTTACCCTAACTCTCTGTTACTAATCGGTTTAAGAATAACTAATTTGGCTCGCTAAGTTAATCCTCGTATGTAAATTAGGCCACGATTAGGATTTCCCTCTGTTGTGATGTCGTTCATCCTATTTCCGTCGCTTGCACCTGATTATGAGCGGCAGGTCATGTTTCGTGCACAGAATCCAATCGAATTATTTACATCACATTCACAATTTGTGTATTTTGTTCAACTTGCTTTCAAATGTAAAGCATCCGATGGAAGCATATTGCGTATTATAAGCAATCATATTAAATTATTTTCATCAGGTGTCCTGTGTATATTATATCGGAACTATGGATCATACTACCACCTTTACAGTTATTTCCAAAATTGATAGTATCTTGTAAATTGTATATTTATTGTGTTTTAAACTTTTACCTTTTACAATAATATTTTATATATTTCCATCACGATGTTACTTATTCAGACGAGCCATTGAGACTTTGGCCCAGTAAACACAAAGGAATTCGCCGTTAGGCCCCGGACATAATCTGCTATTTCATTGTTAGTCTTCATCTAATAAAAGTTTCCTGTTTCAGGAACTTCATTGGTGTTTCTCAGCGACAAATAATTACAGAAGAGTCCTGTATCGCAAGTGACAATGCCACTTACTGTTCTGGACTTTGGTAATGGTAACTCATATTATTTTATACGCGCATATGGCAAGTTGTAACGATGCGATTAGGAATATTTGTAGCAGTTGACGATCGTTCGGATAGCGCATTTTTTACAACTGTCACAACATATTTACTACCTATTGGAATAACGCTAGGGACTTCAATATCGCTTTGGTTTATTAGTTCCCATACTTGTTTATCACTAGTACATACTACATCTTCTCTTGTAGGTGTATTTTGTGCAAATTTTCCCCAAAGAGAATTGAGACACAATTTTGCAATGAAACGCATCCCAGGATTTTTCTTGATATTGTTAATATCAAGTTCGACCCCTTCCTTTTCTTTGATAAAGACGGAAAATCTTTAAGTTTTTCTTCGAAAATCAGGGAATCATCCGCGGAATATTCATTTTAGGTAGACCTGAATGCCTTCATCTGTCTTGTAATTTTTAGGAAGTGTTTCACAAATATCCTTCAAATACGAAAACTGCCTTCCTTTAAACGCCCAAATTCAAATATGTTTAAGTTGTCTCCGTAAACCCATCTCTATTGCCAATTGATTTTCAGATGTTGTGTTATACACCTTCAATAGCTCGTTCATTCTCATCATGAATGCATTTCGAGCTATTATCTTTAGATTAATGAGTAATATTGTGACCAAATATTAGTTTTTTATTTTTGGTTCGTTGCAGCGAGGACAGGTATGTATGTAAGTCCTTGAGGAGGATACGAGTCTTAATGTAGGCTGCGCCAACTATTTGGTCATGAGTCCATTCTTGAATGATTCAATGTCTGGTACATTTATGTACCTATTAGTTTTTTGTCTGGGGACACAAGGGTATTATCATTCGCTTGCTGAACATAAGGATAAAGGCATGCATAGTCCTAAATAATGATCTTTTCTTGTCGCTTAGTTTGGGGGAATAGTAATTGTCGAAGGGTTCAGTATGCCTTCCAAGCAATGAATTATCAAATATGAGACCATTTTGTTAACAACATATTACTCACAGAAATTTGAATATATTCACTGATGCTTATATTTTCAATCCGCTGATTGTGGATTCTTTGATGATCTTGGTCTTTGTGTACCTTCCGATTCACATTCCCGACACACGTAGGAAATTAATCCGGCTTCTTTATACCTATCTTCTTGTTTCAGGGTGAGTTGTAACGGTCAACAGCCGATACGCTATGCAGGCGTACCTTTTTCTTTATTACAGCCTTTATGACCCGTGCCATGCACAACCGTGGTATAAAAATTGCTGTTTTCATACCGTTCATATACCCGAACCCGTCAATTCTTATTTGAACCCTTTCTCTCCACCGTTTCGTGCGTGCCTTGATGTTTTATATTGTTCAATTTTTCCTGAATACATAAGCCAGCGAATTGCTTCATAGGTGAAAGGTTTAGGGTTCTATCGACCTAGAATAGTAATTTTTTTTCAGTAAGGCATAAACACATTTTTATAAAGTGTAAAACATAAAAGTGCAATTGTTGTGTTATTATTAGACAATCTATATCAAATATTCTTTAATGAAGGCTGCCCGCTAACTTTCAAAACATTTCTTAGTATATTATACATCTTGTACACAATAACTTTTCACATTCCTTCAAAAATATTTTAATTTTTTACTTATAAATATATATATTACTCTTCAAATGCTTGCTTTTCATCTGTTGACATTTTTTCTCCTCTCGAAGAATTCTTATCTGGAATAAGCGCCTTTATAATTCAGGTGCTTCATATAAAATATGTTAATAGGGAAAGACCCTGCAATTGTCCTTTTTCACAGACGCACCCATGCCTTTAGGCAAGCTTTTTCAATGCACAAATGTGTGTAAATAGATAGTGTATCCCTGAAGATTATAGATTCCTATTCGTACCATTGATAATTGAATTTTATTGCCTCTTTTTATTGGACTGTTGCTGATAGATTTTGAGCTTGGGTGGGTCAATAATGATGCAGCGTATACGAACTGGTGATCAAATTTACCACCATTATATGTGCTGTCACAATTACTTTTGATTTAGGTATTTTACTTGAAAGGTCCATTAGAAAATCAATGAAATTTCCTACAGGCCCTTTTTCAGCCTCCAATTTAAATGTTCTTGTTCTTGGACCGCAATGTGAACATACTTGCTCACCCCTTCTTTTTTATCGTTTTTTTTGTGCATACATCACATATTCATCTGGCTTACTAGTAATATATAAAGACTGCAATTCTATTATTCTCTTCTTCCTTTATCATCATAACCTTTATCTTCCTGGTATGTCTCAATATCATAGTAACATGTAAAAACCTCTGGATCAGTATCTTTCTTATTATTTTCATTCTTTATTTTTCTTTTTTCTTCATTATGTACATAACCTTTTTATTCTCTTCTTTTGGGCTCGTATTTTTCTTTACATATATAGTACAAAAGGCTTTTGTGCAGTCGTGTTTGAAACTACCATAGCGATCAGCCTTTATTTGTTCAAGGCAGAGTTTACAAATCTTAATTTTCTTACACGTGTTATTATCTTGGTGTTTTTTATAGCAATCGGCATTATAAAATTCCCGACTACATTCATTGCACTCGTGGAATATACCATCGTGGCTGAATGAGCCTCTACACTTATCATCTAGACACTGTCTACATCCGTAATGTTCACAATCTAATTTATGCGCTATATCATTACTATTGAAAGTGTAGCAATAAGTGCAGCAAATGATTATTCTGTTATGGATACCTGCTACTTTAAAGCATTCAAACATTAACTTTAATCTTATCTTCTGTTACAGCATAGTAATGATTAACTCCGTCATGACCGATAATGTATAAAGGGATCGTCTCTGTTCTCATTAGAGGGATTATAAAGTATTCTTTAAATCCGATTACTTCAGGACAAAATACGGATTATATATCGACATTTTTCCGATATTTCGATTTTCAAAGTCAGTTAAATAGGAAGAATTGTATATTCCATACCACATTCTTTAGCTAAGTTTTTGCTAGCTTTCTCGATTGTATATATGAATGAATACCTTTCGATTCTACACGTTCACGAGCTATTTTCCTAAAGAGGCAACAGCTTTGAAAGCACAACCTACAGCGCCTTCTCTAAATGAACTTTACTAATGTAAACGCAGTTTGAAACTAAGTATTTTGTAAGCCTTCAACTCTTTACTACAACATTCATTACCTTTTCTTTAGCTATCATGAAACACCGTAGCTGCTACTTTGAATTTGGTAACGGTTGCTTGTCTACTGATTGGAAAGAACTTCAACAAGCGTTCATCATTTTTCTCTCGCAATATTGTCTAATAATTATCTCTATAACTGATGTTGACAATAATTATTTCCGGTCTGGTGACTGGTCATCGCCAAAAAAGTGAAATTGATTCAACCCTCTAATACGTGTATTTCATTATTCTAAGTCTTATTAATACAAGCAATCAACAACTTCACTAACAACCATTTCGAATGACGCCTCAAGATCTCTTGGTCATGGAAGAAGTTTTCCTCAATAACCTTTACTTCATATGTATGACGTTTCCATCGACATTTTTAGTTTCTCTACAGAGATTGCGTTATGTCTGTTATAGTGGTCTTTCTCTTCTTAGCAGCATTCATCCTTGAATGACTAGCTTGGAATTTAAAGTCATTATTATTTATGATACACAGGAAACAATTAAGGTCAAGTTTGCTTGCAATTAGGCCACTATGTCAGTAATTATTAGTTTAACATAGTATTTTCAACTATAATTAATTAAATATTAACAGTAACAACTAAGCATCATACTTTTTAATCGATGCGTCGATTAATCGTACTAGTGAGGCTTTTTCGCCAAGTTATGGATTGTATATCGCAAGTTCTTGGAAAAGAATCAACACGTTTTAGACATATGTAATCTGAATTGTTTTAGCCCTCTATTGGTAATTACTAATGTGTTTAATTACTTACGTTAATAATTAATGTGATCAGATTGGTATGATGTATTCATTTTTAATGAGGATATAGTATATATGAATAGGGAAGCGCTTATAAGTTATTTATCTAGTATCATATAGTTTAGTATTAGTTTAGTTATCTAGAGTATTGTAGTGAGCTTGTAGTTAGTTAGGTATATATATATTTATATATATATATATATATAATATATATATATATATATATATATATATATTAAGGAAATAAACACTTTACTTCGCATGAATAAGTATTGATTTTGAAAAATACTCATGTGTAGATATTAAAAAAAACTTGGTAAATATCCTAGAAATCTTTTTATGAGTTTATCAGCAGCATATGATGCACATTATACCGATTAATGTGTTCCTTTTTTAGTTCTAATCGAAAAAAAGTTCCAACTCTATGCAAGTTTTCTCCAGCTTATTCCAGTCTTTTCATGTGTTTTGTTTTAATAAATATAATAGTTTACATCACTTTATGCAAGTGGCTTAGATAATATTTTCAATGTTTCATGTTGGATTATTTTCTCGAAAAGGGCGCGGGAGTCCTAAAACGCGAATAAGCCTAAAAATATTTCATGATACCTTCTGAAAGTGTTCGATGTAAGTGTGTGTGTATGGTATGTTAGGTTGTTATGTTCATATACCAATTATAAATTGATTATATAATAATATAATGATATGAATAATATAAATTAATAATAATAATAATAATATAATAATAAATGATAAAAACTAATGTTGAAATAAAAACAGATGTTAAATAAGGACAAAAGTAATAAATCTCGTTACCTTTTCTCATGTGTCAAAAGATATTAAAATTAATGAGTCATTCCTGGAATTTCATTGGCTTACCGTGATGGCTTAGCAAATACATGTTCTCTGATTGGTTTTGAGCGTGACTAATAATTGGTCATGTTTAGGTGGTCGGTAGAGGAGGCAATACGTACCAGTATTTAGTTGTGACCTGCGGCAAGTGATCGGCACGCGTTATTTGGTGTTGTGAGATCTATGTGGATTAATAATAATAAGATAATGAATAATAATATAATAAATAATAATAATAATATAAATATAACAAAAATAATTATATAATATAATAATAATATATAATAATAATAATAATATATAATATAATATATAATAAGTAATAATAAATTGTTTGAAAAAGCGTTGTAATATTCTTTATTAACTTGAAACGTTTTGATATATTATAACATTTACAACACACAACAACAACGCAACACAACAGCAAACACAAGCGAACACAACCAACAACAACAAACAACAACAACAACAACACAAACGCAACATCACACAACAACAAAACGCACATTTCAGCAACACAAAATATCAACAGCAAACGCAACATTCAACACAACAACATAATACCTGCAACAATGTCAAAAACGCGATACATTCGTACATTTCAAACAACAACAGCTACCAGAAAAAGGAATTTATTTTGTTTATGTTTATACAAAAAGATCACTTAATATATGACTTGAAATATAGATCAATTAGATCAAATGAGATCAATAGATTCATGATGGGTAGGAGGGTGACTGGAGGGCAGTTTGATTACTGATTTACTGATTTACTGCTTTACTGATTTAACTGATTTACTGCTTATGATTTACTGATTTATGCTTTAGAGTATGGCTTTAGGGCTTGTAAAAAATGCAAATTTTTTACGTTATAAAACATAAAAATAATTTATTTAGTAAAAACAAAATGTTTGTAGAAGAAACAAAACAATAATAAATAAAATTTTGTGTTATGATTTACAAAATATTGATTTGAATTCAATCTAGAAATCAAGTATACTCAAAGAATCAACAAGATCAATAGATATGAAGGGAGGCAGGGCAGTTTGATTAACTGATTTACTTGTGATAAACTGCTTTAGGGTATGTAAATATCAGATTTTTTTAAGTTATAAACTAAAAGATAAATTTTTAGTAAAACATAAAATTTTAAAGAAAACAAAAAAAATAAATACAATAGTTTTTGTGTTAGTGTTAATAATCAAATAATGATTGAAATCAATAGATCAATAGTCAATAGATCAATAGATAAATAGATCAATAGATCCTGGAAGGGTAGGAGGGTGTGGAGGGTAGTTTGTTTTCTGATTTACTGGTTTAGGGTATGTAAATGCAAATTTTTTTAAGTATAAAACATAAAAAGAATAATGGTTTTAGTAAAAACAAAATATTAAAGAAAACAAAACAAATAAATAAAGAGTTTTGTGTTATGTTTACAAAATATGACTTGAATCAATAGATCATAGATTGGTAGGAGGGTAGTTTGGAAGGGGGGAGGGAGTGGTAGCTTGATTAACTGATTTACTGATTGTCTGCTTTAGGGTATGTAAAAATGCAAATTATTTAAGTTATAAACTAATAAGAATCAATTTTTTTAAAAAAGAAAACAGAATAAAATTTAAAAAGTAATTAAATAATTAAAATTGAAAACCAAAAATTAAAAACATAAAGTAAACTTATAAATATCTTTAAATTTCAAATAAAATAGCAACATATATTTTAGTTGACGTTTTAAAAAAGAAAACGAAATTTTGAAAATAGAAATGTCAGTATGTGCTAAACGAATGTTAAACTACACGAAGGCTCAACCGGTGCCTGTACCGAATCTGTTCTCTTCTTCGCCTTCCTCCTCTTCTCTTATGCACTCGGTGTTTTTCTTTAACTTCTTTTATTTCAGTTGGACCTCCTCCGGGGGTCCCCACCTCTTTCTCTTTCTCGTTCTCTTTTCTCTTTCTCATTCTCTTCTTCTGCCTTCCTCATTCCTCCTTCTCTTTTCTTCTTCTTTCTCTTTACGCACTCCGTAATTTCATCCTTCTAAGAAAATTTCTATCTGGAAGAAACCAGCACCCCTTCTCCGAAGGGGGACCCGGACCGCATCCAGGCTTGACGGATGGCGGCGCACAAACAGACACCAGAAAATAGAGATACCTTGCGCGCAAACTTATTTACTATTTATTTAAATCTAATATTTTTAATTTTTTTTTTTATCATTTTTTTTTTTTTTTTCTTTAATTTTTTAATTTTTTTTTTTTTTCGAAAGGATTCTCTCTTCATGATTTTCGACTTTGTTTACATGTTTCTGAACAATAGGAAAATGTAATAATTAATTATTTATTAATTATTTTTATTAATTTTATTTATTTATTTATTTATTTTTCTTTTTTATTAATTCCGTTCTATTGTACCTGCCGGTACAATAGAACGCTTTCGCGTCAAAATGACCCGTTTACTGTCGTTTTACTTCCGGCTCCAATATTTCTACCTCTCTAACTAACAGCGATATATTCGAATGAAGTTATTTAAATATTTTTTGATTATATTTTTTCGGTGTAACAAGTCAACCATAGTAATACACACATCTTCTCTTACATACATTTTCGTATAAACGTTTAAACGACTACCAGAGAAGGGGGAAAACAATCAAAATCAAAATCACAATCGTGCAA
>JABUQX010000248.1:22500-32500 GCA_015478945.1 Trachelipus rathkii
AATTTGTAGGCGCTTAGCTGAGTCAGAGTCGAATTGAATTTGATGCTGGAGTTGGAGTCCGAGTCGAAATTTTTGTTTAAGTGGAGTCGGAGTGGAGTCGAAAATTTTTGTTTGAATGGAGTCGGTGAGTCCGAAAAATTATTTTACAACTCCGCAGCCCTGAGCAAAATTGATCAGAACTGAAATAAACTTGTACAAAAATAAGGACTTTTATCCTAGTGCATCAGCTATAACATCCGTTGAAGAAAACAAGACATATCTACCCCTGATTTACTAACTTTTTTGGATATACTAATCGGTGGATGAAACCGCAATGATGCTGAAGCAGGTTTCGGATAGATCAGGATCTTAATGCAAACTTGCAGCCTCGAGATCTGACAGCCAATTCTTCTTCGCTGTAGGCATAGAGATCGCAGAGATTTTGGTTCGGTTTTCCTAATTGGGATGAACTTTGCAGTTTGGATTCAGTGGTGTCTTATGATGACGCACGAAATACATACTCTTTCTTGTACAGTGATAGTAAAAGCTATATAGGAAAACCTATCATAGGCACTTTCTCGTCAATGGTCGCGACAATGTTGAACATAATTATGCAAACAATAGAATGGCCATAACATCTTTCTATGGAATTGGAAGTTAATAATGTGCCATCGAGGGGCATCCAGCACATATGCATTATTAAAGAAAGCAAAATACCGCGCAAGCTACGTGGATAATGTACGCCCCAGCTAAAGATCCATGAATAAACTGAAATTTCAAAGTTTAATTCTATAACCAATTAGAAGTATATTCTCTCGATGTTCTTGGAGCCACGCAATATAGTTATTTTAAAACGACAGTCAAACGGATGTTAAGTGCTTACATTCAAACTGCTGTGAGGTGAACACAGTGTGCGCAATAATTCTTTTGCTACCTATGATTTGATTTGAGATCTAAGTTTTTACGCTCTGTATAGATACGTGATTTATGTTATAAGTATGAAGCAAAAAATATTGATGTTGAAAATTTATTGTAACCTTTGATTAGTGTTTGTGAATAACTAGGCATGAAGTTTTATTGCCTGATTCAAAAAAGGAGAGATTCGATGTGGTAATTCAGCTTAAGTGTTTTTCATACACTGATGTCCCTTTCTTGGGCTATTTAAGAATGGGCTGATCGGCTGCATAAAAGAAGCTTTACGACAAGCGTATGCTAAAAATCTAGTATCTCACATGTTAAAAGATAAAGAATATTCACTCTTCGAGGGCATTCTAATTTCGTCGGCTCTCACTGCTTTAATTGTTGCAGGATGTTTTTGAATGCCGCCTACAGTTGAAGTGAACTGCAGACTACATTACGGTGATCAGATGGAGATAAGGAGACAAAGTGATATGATCTTAATCTGCAAAATTATTCCTTTCGTAAAGTGTCAGTGAGGGATATCAAGCAGATGAAGTTTATTTCAATCCTGATCTAGTATAAATTTTCGTCACTGATGGATGAAAGAAAGACACTTTCTAAATCACCACTGTCTATGCAAAGCTCTGCGGTTGTACATTGACATGGGGAATTCTTGGTAAAAGATTTCTTTCGACTGAGCGATTAGGATAATGTTTGAAAGTGCTTACAGGCGGTTGAGCATATGCCCTACCTTTTTTTGCGAGTTCTGGTAATATATTCTGCTAAAGCGTAAATAATATACTTTTCATAACAAATCGGGGAATTATAAAATAACAACGAATCCAGACTATGGTACAATATGCGTGAATAATAGGTCACTTTTCTGTATGAAGAAAGGAACAGAAGTGGTCTGGTTGTTTTGGACCGATAGAACAAACGCTCATGGAAAGTTGACTACCGCAAAAAAATGTCGTTTTGGAAATGATCAGGAAATGAACGGTCTATATGGAACTAGATTCCCAGTATTGGAATACAATAGGAAATTCCAGGATTAGGTAGGAAAGATTTCACAATGTATCCCGATTGAAATCCTTATGAAATAATCTTAATGATCTCAATTGGATATTTTCCTGAGCAATCCTGTTTGGACAGTTAATAAAACGTTTTCTCATGATTGGAATATATATATATATATACTATAATTATATATTATAATATTATATATATCTATATATATATATATTATATACTATATTAATATATATATATTATATATATATAATAATATATTATATTATATATAAATAATTAATATATTATAATATAATATAATATTTAATATTATATATATATTATATATATATATATATAATATATATGATATATTATATATATATATATACTATAGATTACTATATTAATTAATATATATATATAGTATATATTATATTTATATACTATATATTATATATATAATATAATCATAATAATAATATATCTTTAATATTATAGCTATATATATATAATATATATTATAATATATATGTATATATATAATTATATAATAATATATAATGATGGCAAGGATGTCAAATTTTTCTCATTTGCGGATGCGGATGTTAAATGTTTGTAAAATGCGAATGCAGATGCGAATGCGGATGTTTGAATTTTTCGTAAGTACGGATGCGTGATGTCAAATTTGGTGAAGCGCGTTTGCGGATGGGGATTTGATTTTCGTAAATGCGAGCCGGATATTGAACTTTAGTGCAGGATTTTCGCATCGCATGAGGATGCGGATGTAATTTTTGTCAAATGCGGATGCAGCTGCGGATGCGGATGTTGAATTTTCATGTGCTGATGCGGATGCGGATGTCAAATTTTGGTAAAGTGTGGTTGCGGATGCAGGGGCTGAATTTTCGTAAATGCGGATGCGAATATTGAATTTAGTGCGGATGTTCCGCATCAGCGGATGCGGATGCGATGTAAATTTTTGTAAAATTGCTGATGTAGATGTCGGATTTGGCGGCTTTTATGTTGAATTTTTCGTAAGTGCGGAACGGATGCGATGCAACGGTAGTGCGGATGCGGGATGTTGATTTTAGGTGCCGGATGTTGTTAATTTTTTTGTAAATGCGGATGCGGATGTTGAATTTTCGTAAGTGCGGACGCGGATGTCAAATTTTGGTAAAGTACGGTTGTGGATGCGGGTGTCTTGACGTTTTTTCGTAAATGGCGGATGTGGAATCGGATGTTGATTTAGTGCGATGTTCGCTATCCGCTGATGTGGTGCGACTAAATTTTTGTAATACTGCGGATCTGCGGATGTTGAATTTCGCTAGTGCGGGGATGCGTATGTTAAATTTGGTAAAGTGGGTTGCGGATGCGGATGTTGAATTTTCGTAAATGCGGATGTAGAAGCGTATGTTGAATTTAGTACGGATGCGGATGCGCAGGCCATCACTAATATAATATATATAATATATATATACTATGTATATATCTAACTAATACTATATATATTATAAACCACAAATATATATTATATATATATTATATATATATATATTATATATATATATACTATAAATATTTGCTGTTTAATAAGAAGTTCATTTAAAATATTTTATTACAAAAAATACACCCTTATTTTCCCACCTTTGTATAATTATTATAATTCTTATTGATTTACATAATAATATCTATATATAAGTATATAATATATATAGTATATATATATATATATTATTATATAATATATATATATATATTATATATATATATATATTTATATGTAAGCCTATCATTTAAACATTTTGAAGAAGAGGGGACATTAGGACTAAGTTCTGCTTTGGAAAAGTTTACAACCATCATTTGAGTGGTTATTTTGGGAGCATCCCCCCTTCAGCTTATTGAAATCGAGAGTGCGCTACGTACTTTTTGGAATTATTAAAGATGAAATGAAGAGAATAAATCTGTTTAAAATGAACAGCGCTTTATATGAAGTGTTCGACATTAAGAAAGTATACTCGTGAATACTGGATGAGGACTACCTGCTTCGTATTCAATACAAATGCCTCATCAATCACTCTGTGAGGACATATGTGATTTCTTTATTTGGGTAGAAAGATAGATACTGTTTCACAATAATTGATTCTCTAAGCTTAAAATTTATATTGAATAACTCATTATATCATTCTCATTTTTTATAAAATATATATCGTATTATATAAAAACTATGTATTACCCCCTATTCAGCTCCTTATATTCTAAAATTATGTGGATCTACTGTATTTATTTCTTGATACATGCTTTTAACAATGTAACTGTTTTACTGAACCTTGTAAATGTATTTGATGCAAATCTTGTATGTCATGATTATATAGGTTTCTTAATTTGTAATATAATGCTTTAAATGAACAACTTTGATTTAGGAAATCTTAATATATTATAAATATATATATATATATAATATATAGTATAAATATATATAATATATATATTAATATAGTTAATAATTATCTATATAATATCTCTCCTAAGGGAGGAACTCTTAAACGTATTCATTGCCTTATGACTACTATCCCCTTGTATAACTAATTCAGATGTAAATGTATATAATCGCAAAAAATAAGTTTCAGGGAAAAATACATATTGAATAGCTAAATGTAAATGATTAATTGTTTCTATATTTAATTAAAACATAAAAATGTTTTTATCATTTATATTATTACATGTAAAATTATGGTAAAGCAGTAAAAGCAGTAAAACCGAGCCTATCAACCCATGAATCGCCATGGTTTGCTCTACTGTTTTACTGCTTTAGGGTCTGTAAAGTAATTGTTTTTTACTAAAATTTCTTAAAATTAAGGAGTAAAAAGTAGCCTACTATCGAACGCAGAACACCGATGTTTGCTCTGTACTGTTTTAAAACTTGCTTCGGGTCTTGTAAAGTATTTTGTTTTTACTCAAATTTATCCAAAATTTAGCAATATAAGAAATACAGTTAGCTAATAATAAAATTTTATAAAAAAGTATTAAAATCAAAAATTGACATGATCGGTACAGCTCTTATGGTTGTACATAATGTTTTTATTAAAAAATTTCTATAATATAAAATTATAATGTTAACGTCTGAAAATAAAGGTGACTCATAGCATTAGACGATATATTTGAAAAGAAAATACAAAATGGTGTATTAACTTTATTAAAAAAGTTTACATTGGTATCACAACTATGAAATATTTAGCGTTCGCGCGATACTATTGCGCCTGCGGGCGCACGCGTCGGTTTCGCGGTGGGGAACGCATGTGGGCGCGGGATCGTTTGCTCTCGCTCATCCCTTCGTTTGTCCCTTTGGAGTGTTAAACATTCGTCAATCTTACTTCAGTTTCCTCTCCGTCTTTCGTCTTTTTTCAAGGATGAACACCCTCCTTGGTAGTTTTCAAACTCATCTGGGGATTTTGAAACCCACAAAAATGAAATCTACACCATTGAAAACATAGGTATGGACACCCTTTTTGTCCTAATATATGTTAAGAGCCAGAATTCCAATCTGGCTCCACCAATACCAGCTCCGGCTCCGGATCATGCAATACGCCAGTTATTTTAACATTACCATTCTATTTCATTCATTCTCTTCTATATGTACACAAAATTTCAGCTTTCTGTCCATTTTAAGGTTTTTGGGGGGGCGGGGACCCCCTCCTCCTTGGGCGTAGAGGCTTGAAACATTGGCTATAACGATGTTGACCCATGTAAAAGAGACATGCCAAGTTTGAAGAGGATACGAGACTCTAACACCCGTCTTTTGCTAGATGTATGTCATTTTGTCTCATTTCTTGACCCCTAAATGACCCCCGGCTGGGGCCCTGGAGACTCTGGGCTCGGGAAAGTAACTACGGGAATATTATTTTTGGGCATTCTACCCCTGTTTGACACCCCGTCATGATAGGTTTTTGACGAAGGGTGCGCCATCTACGAAAAACGCATGTTGGTGCGTTCTACAAACGCACAACTGGCTTGATAACGCCGCGCTCGGTAATAGCGGCAATCCGACTCGGCATACCTCAAACATACTAAATCACATTTTGTTCATAGCTGCAGGAACAAAAAATAATAGTTAGGAAAGGGGGTAGGGTAATATCTATAATAACTCTTGTTAGGAATGAATCGATCCCGTAAACCACAGAAATCGATTCAACAGTGGTCGATTATGTACTAATCAATACTAATATCGGATATATTCCGTCATATACGATATATCGCACTAGAAGGGTTAGCAAAGGGGGTGGTGGGATACTAACTCGTAAGGAACCAACCTAGCACATTCTAATATACAACAATCGATTCTCATACCTTATAAATAGGTTATAGAAACCATCGTGTTATTCTAATGACGTAGGATTGTCAGCTAGAAAGCTAGAAAAGGGGGTAGGGTTATAACTCATAGAAGGAAGCATCCTAGCACCTGCTAATACACTAATCGACTCCCCGTACCGAATAACATAGGAGTAGACACTAATACCGGGTGTATTCTACAATATAATGGGGCACGTGCTAGAAGCTAGAATATAGAATATATAGAATATAGAACATATAGAATATAAAATATAGAATATAGAACCATGTGAACCTTTTCTCCGGTCGCCGGTCCCTTTGAAGTGACATCCGTTCTTCGGCCTTGTGTAGTGTCTTTTTGCGGTCTTGCCGGTTAGATAAGAAGGTCCCACTCATTTATGAACCTTTGCGGTTTTTGCGGTAGATAAGAAGGGGCCAAATCTTACTGTTACTACTAAGGCCCTTATATAACTGGAGTAACTGTTCAGAGGAAAAAAATTTCCGCAACCTTAACAGAACTCCCAGCTTCTTTGAGGTCACCTTAGACCATTGTAATATGAGGTTTCCAAGACAATGTTGTTGTTTATGTTGAGACCAAGAATGTTTATGTTATTTCACAGGTGAGACGTTACAGCGTCGAAGGAAATAGGAAAGTTTGGGAGGTGTTTTTTGAGAGGGAGATATGTAAAGAATTGAGTTTTTAAAGAGTTTGAATTTACAAGGTTGCGGTGAACCCCCCCGGAAATTCTATCCAGATCGGCAAGAATAGATTTAAAGCTGAAAACGAGAGGCAACTCCCAGAATTGCAAAAGAGGAGCCAGATATTGAAATAAATAGAAATGAGAGGTTTGATCATCGGCATAAGAGTGAACAGAGTTAGAAGTACACGAAGGAGATCGTTGATGAAAAGTAGGAATAAAGTTGAAACAGAACTTGAGGAACACCACAATTAACAGGAAAGGTGAAAGAGGACGCACCATCAACGAGTGCTGATAAGGACGATCGAGAGAAGAACTAGAAATGAAGTAAGCAAAGGAAGGAGGAAAACAAAATAATATCTTCGAGAGCAGCGACTCGTGCCATACCGCGTCAACAAGCTGTGGCATATTGTTAACGCACCACGCAGACCCCAATAATGCTAAGGGCAGAAGAACCATAAAGCAGTTAGATAAGGGGAAGTATGTACCAGTTTGACCTCAGAACGTCGAAAGCCATACTGACTTAATCTGAAAGAAGGGAATGAGACTCCAAGATGATGCCAGGAAATGAGAGTTAAGAAGAGTTCAAAGACTTTAGATAGAATACAATGAGAGCTATAGGGCGATAGTTTGAAGGATAAGAGCGGCTTCTTTTTTCGGGATCGGTTGAACAAAAGAGCGCTTCCAGCACTGAGGAAAGTATTCAGTATATTAATGACATAGTGAGTAGAGTTGAACGAGGCAGGCGCCAGCTCAAGAAAGCACTCCCTCAAAACACGGGGGGAAATGCCATCCGGGCCACTAGCCTTCTGGCGTTCACAGATCTCAGGATCTCATGCACACGATCATTTGTGATCACAGGTAAGGGCATGGGAAACCTGAGAGTAGAAGGAGGAGCACGAGATTGCCAGAATCGTCCAGGTAAGAATTAGATGAAAAAAGGAGGCCGAAGAGATTGAAATTTTCCATTGGAGAATTAGCACATGCACTCGTCAGAGCCGAATAAGGAGAAGAAAGGCAGATTTACAAAAGTTGCTGGGATGTTTTTGGCAAGAGCCAGAATATTTATCAGTAGGGAGAACCAAGGAGGTTGCCCATTTTCTATTATTGAAAGCGCGCTTAACCTGTCGATTAGTAGCCCTGACGATTCGAGCAGAATGAAAATTAGTAAGAGTGATAGAGACGAGCGTTTTTCCATGCCCGATACGCAATGTCTCTCTCCTGAATGGGCAGAACAAGCTCCATCGACCATGAATTTTGAGAAGAAAAAGATTTAGTTAAGATGGACTAAACCTGCTCATCCATCGCGATTACGGCCCTAAACTTTCAGCGGTTACCGAGAATCCTTCGAGCCAAAAGCAGGATATCATGTCCAAGAGTAGTTAGCAAGATAACGACGCAATGCCCAATTAGCCCGATAAAGTGCCAGAAAGTACGTTTGGGGCATTGTGGAGCTGCTGGAGACAATAAAAGTATGAAAAATAAGACTATAGAATTGTGGTCAGATGTTACCAATAGGACAAAAAATGGTGTTATTATAAAGAGGAGTAGTGGTGAAACATAGTCGAGCGTGTTCAAGAATAGGTTAGGTCGGGATATGTGTATTGTGTAGGTTCCTTAATTAACTGTTCCAGATCGTTGGAATACTGAATGTTTTGACCTCCTCCCACCTGCATCAGTGTGAGAGGGGCCCAACCACTCATTGTGGTGTACGTTGAAATACCCCTTAATATAGATGTACGAACATACGGCATTTGGATGGAGAATGTAACAGTCTCATGTGAAGTAGTATAAGATAGTCAAAAGAACGTGACAAATCTGTTCACTTAGAGGAGCATAGCAGAACACACAAGATAATGAACATAGGGAGAAAGATTTTAAGCCATATAACATCGAAGTTAGATTCTCGAGAAGTGTTACAGGAGTGCTTAAGTTTATATAGGCACCGACTTCACCATTCAGTGTTTGGAAATTATAGAATAAAGTTATAGTTTGAAGATGTATTGCAAGTTTATTAGAAAAGTAATTCTTGTGCCAGGGCTGGGTCCCAGATAGTAATAAAAATGTTCAGGCTGAGAGCTTTGGAGAGGTGATATTCACAGATCTGGTTAAGCAACGTAGGTCCACGCACTGTTGGCAAGTCAATGGAAAACCCCCGCCTACACCCACCCCACACATCTACTCTGGCCAGTCATACAAACAGGCACACACACAGAGACAAACACCCACAAACTCACACACAGTAATTGGTAATAGTCAAAATTTTAACGTTTACTCAATCCACATACTACACGTTAGCACTAAGCGATTTTTGCGTATACTTAAAAGAAAATAAAACGCTAACCTAGACAGCTCACGTAACTCTTATTTCTATAGTATACGCAAATAATCTAAACTAATTATAAGCATCAACTCTTGATAAATGACAATAATTATATAAATAAACGGACAACAATAAAAAGCAGTGAAAATGAGAATACACGATTAAGCAAGCACTAACTAGTTATGAAACAAACGCAAACTAACATAGGGACGGTTTCGTATTAAAACTATTAAAACATAAAAATAGACTATTTATAAAATATAATAAAAAGGAACACAAAAGATAGGAGCCCTATATAAATAAAAATGTATATAATTTTTTTTTTTTTTTTTTACAAATAAACTAAAACTTAGCTTAAAATTCTGAAGGGCGAAAGTTTCGTTGACATCCCAATCATTTGCAGAGATTGAACATTAAAACACCCACCAAAAAATTAAAATCAAATACAAGTGGCAAAACTAGCACCAAAGATATTTAAAATTAATGCTTGAATGAGAACACTTAAAAAACTACAGAAACGCTAAATTAGGACACATAATTAAAGATCACACCACACGGAGAAACAATCACACACGTTTTCACAGCACAAGCGTCAACTTCAACTATATATATATTATATATATAATATATATAATATATATATATTATGTAGTTAGTAGTATATATATATATTAATATAATATATATATATAACTATTATATATATATATATATATATATTATAATATACTAATAATTATATATATACTAATATATATATCCA
>JABUQX010000249.1:5000-15448 GCA_015478945.1 Trachelipus rathkii
TATATATATAATATATATATATATATATATTATATATTATATATTATATATATTAATATATTATTATATAATATCATATATATATATATATATTTAATATATATATCAAATGTATTATATATATAATATATATATATATATTATTATATATATATATATATATATATATATATATATATATATATTATATATTATATATATATATATTATATTTATATTAATATATAATTAAATATTTTTTTTTATTTAATTTTTTAAAAAATTGGATTTCTTGCCAAATTTCGAGAGGAGGCTTTGTGGAAAAATCCTCAAAATAAACAAAATAAGAATAAGGTTTCTTTTACGTTGCCATGAAACAGTTTTTGAAAGCATTATAATTCATGCTTTCTTGCAGGGCGCGGCAGTCGTAAATAAATTTTTCGACTCCGACCTCGACTCCGATCCTTAATTCAATTTGGATTTTTCGACTCCGATCCGCCTCCGCTCGTTAAACAAAAACTTTTCCGACGTCCGACTCGACTCCGACTGCCAACTTAACATAAAAATTTCGACTCGATCCGACTCGACTCCACCAGTCAAATTCAAAATTTCGAATCTGACTCAGATTAGTGCTTACAGAGATACAGTAAAACATTTTTTTGTTCAACTATTTTTTTTCGCTTGCTTTTGAGAATAAAAAAATATACCACTTTTCCAATGAATCTAATCTCCAAATGCTATACGGTAAAGTACCGTAAAGACAAAGATGCAGGCGCAACACATGACAAACAAATATTTCAGTTTCGGAAACAAATGTATAACTTAATTATAATGCAAATATTTTTATTTTTGATTATAAACAGACATTATAAAGATAACAGTTTATACTTTTCAGTTTCAATCATAATAATAATATACATATAATATATTATAATAGATAATAATATAATAATAATAATAATAATAATATAATAATAATAATAATAATATAATAATAATAATAATAATAATAATAATAATAATAATAATAATAATAATAATAATAATAATAATAATAATAATAATAATAATAATAATAATAATAATTAATAACAATAATATAATATATAATAATAATAATAATATAATATAGAATATAATATATCTAATAATAATAAATAATAATAGCATTAACAGAATCGTTATGAATAAACCACAAAAGAATTTCTGAACAAAATTAAAAGAAACTGGATTTTATAATTTTGTAATTTTATATATATATATATTATATATATTTATATATATATATATATATATATATATATATAATATATTATATCTAATATATATATATATATATTTATATATATATATGAATATATAAATAAATAATATATAATATATATAATATATCATATGATTAGCATAACAACAAAAACTCAGAAAATACCTTTGAGACTGTAATTCTTGTGGGGAACGGTTACATAACACGAAATTGCCCAATATTGAACAGCATTATCCGATCATATCTTAATAACTCTTTCATAGTTAATCACATAATCAAACATTATGGTAAATTTAAAATTTAAAATTGAAACAAAAATCTCTTGGTCCTCATTTGATGTAGAATCTTTGTTCATAAATGTACCGTTTCTTGATACGATTGACAATACATACGAAGTGAATAATCAAATAACCTACCCCCACCAGATATATCAGAAAAACATATGAGAACCTTTTATTATTGTTGTACTCAAACACGTTTAATTTAAACAAACAAATATTTACAAACTTGTGGAGTGCCGATGGCTCATCACATTGGACTACATTGCTGCTTCTATAGAGTATGTCCAATCTGGAAAATACAAAATCTTCGTGAAACAAACACTTTACCCGTATCTTTACTTAAGGTATTCGACGACACCTCACTATTTTTAGGAAGATAGATCATATACTAGTTCATCAAATAGAAATTCAAGAGTTTTCATCTTAAAATTTAACATAAGAAACAGGTCATCAATGCATCCTTGTGTTTTAGACATCAAAATCAATGTTAATTCTGACGGCTCATTGTCCAGGCATACATGTCAAACCCACTGATTATGGTCTGTATATGAACTATTGATCCTATTCACGCTATTTACAAAAGAATCTATGTGAAAAATTTAGTTTAACAAGAGCATAAACCTACTGTTCACTTGCGAAACTTTGATGAAGAAATTTGCCTCATTAAGTTAAAGATTTATTAATGTGATCATTCCACAATATTCAGTGAAATTTAATAATAAACCCTTACAAATTATATAATAAACGAAAGCAAAATAATCAGAAAATTCGATAAATTTTTCTTCAATCTTTCCAATGCTATTTGTAATCAAGGAGAGAAACGCTTGGTAATATTTTGGAATTTACTCAAACTAAAACGACACTCTCAAAAGTTAATCAGACTACTACGAACTAAGTCCAAACAACTGTCATCTTCCTTTGGCACAAGAGATTTGCCCGACAACCCTCACGTTGTGTACCAATTTAATTGCCCTGAGTTACGACTGTACGTCGACATATATTGTTTACACGAAGAATAGATTGTCTGACAGGGCATATATCAACATCGCTACAGTCCCAGCAAAATCTTGGAACATTTCAATACGGCACATGGTCATCAACTTTAGTAATTATTTCATGAACTCTTCAATATTATCGGATTCATGTGAAGCTCCAGAAACGAAAATTGCGGAGGCCATCTACATCAAAACACGCAACCAGACATTAACATAAAATTTTTTGTATTTATCAGTCAGACTCAATTTCATTTGATTTACTTATTATAAATCAATTTAAAGACTCATTCGCTTACAAGAAAGTCTGAAGATGTCTCAAGTATAGAGACAAAACGCGTCGGGAAATCTATGTAAATATATCTTCTTCTTCTCTGTATATTATTTTTTCAAAAAGATTATTTTTAAAAGGAAATTAATTATGGTCAAAATAATATTTAGAACGTTGGAAATAAAATCAAAACTTTTATAATAATAATATAATAATAATAATAATAATAATAATATAATAATAATAATATAATAATAATAATAATAATAATAATAATAATAATAATAATAATAATAATAAATAATAGTTTCTCTAAATTTTGTCGACTCGAACTCCGACTCGACTCCACTTACACAGGATTTCGACTCGACTCGACTCCGACTTCACTTGCACAGAGTTTTCGACTCGACTTCGAATCCGACTCCGGGAAATTGCAGCGCACTCCACGACTCCGACTCCGCTCGCAGCCCTGCAAGTTTCTTGGAGGCACAAATCAAAATTCCTCCAGTCAATGATCCTTATAAAAAATAATGTTTCGCAAGAGAAATAATGACTCTTAATGGTAAAAATAGCGTTCTTGTATAACATTTTAAACATTATTTTATAGTAATAAATAGTAAATTGAATTATTTTATTACATTGGTTTGCTTTTATTTTTTTTAGAGGAGCCGGCCTCCTGTGCTTCCCCCCGTAAGCCGCGCCTGATATTATATTATATATATATAATATATATATATATATATATATTATATTATATTATATATATATATATAAATATATTAATTATATATATATTATGATATATATATATATTATATATATATATATATTTACTATCTTATGAGGAGTATTTCTGCATATTGTGATTACCATCTGCGACTGCGTCTCCACACTTTGGATTTCGGGAAAATCTGAAACATGATACTCCTTGCTCCTCCTCCCCTTGCAACATCGTCATAACATGCATGACCAAGAGCCAAGGATCGGAGGCTCAATATGCATATACATGCATAGTACTAATAGTGCATGCATGTATATAACATATCAATATATAGATATATATATATATATACCATTTGGGTGAAAAAATATATATTATGTATAATCTAATTTTAATTAAGTAAAGTTCAATTAATTCAATTAATTATAAAATGACAACATAAGATATTTTATGTAATTAAGGGGTTTTAATTTTAACGATAATAGCTCATAGATAATAATGAGTTTATGTGAAGGAATAACTAGGAGAGTGAGAGAAAATTTATGGTGAACCTTAGAGCTTAAGATTTATGACTTTTATTGCGGATGCGGAGAGCGGATATTAACGTTTTTAGAAATTTTAGCCATAAGTACTCTTATTATATATATATATATATATATTATATATATATATTAATTATTATTATATATTATTATAATATATATATATATATTTATCATATATATTATATATAAATATATAATATATATTATAATATTATATATATATATATATATATATATATATATATATATATATATATTATATATATATATATATATATATATATATATTTTTTACTATTATTTCAAAGCTGCTAACTGTTCTGCAGGTTTGAAATTATTATGCTATCTCAACAAGGTATTTCTGTATTTTGAACATTCCTTTACTTTTACTATATATAAATATATATTATATATATACTATAATATATATATATATATATATTATATATATATATATATATATTATTTATTATATATATATATATATTATATATATATATTTATTACATATTATATATGAATATGTATATATAATATATATATTATATACTATATATATTATTATATATAATATATATTATATATATTATATTATTCTATATATATTATATACCTGTGTAGCTAGAGTCCAGGACTTTGACCTTCTCTTTTGCACCACCAAACTCTTTCCCAGCTCCACCCATTTGGAAAAAGGTTATGTATAATTAATGCTTTGAAATTAATAAGTTCACAAATTATGTTTAAAACAAAAGTTTCTGAGCTATTCAGGCAGAGTTTACTTCTCTCTTCGTCGTAATGAGATTGCAACCACTAAAAGACACTCACTAGTTATATTTGTTGAAGGGCATCGATAAGAATTTTCTGGCGACTACTGCAAGATATAGAAAACTTTTACAATTATCTATGCCACAAACCAGGGATCTTTATCTGATTTCAAGCTTTTTCGCTTTTGAATATTCTTCGATCAAAACAGAGTGTCTTTCTACACATCTGATACAAACTTCATCGATTTTTTTTTTGCTAGAAGCCAAATAAGTTATGGATCAGCAATGATATGCTCAACAGATGGAATTGCGTGTCTGTTTATGTTAATTTTTGCTTTTTATTGGCTGGTGTATTTATGCCTTTGGCACAGTTTCCTCACATAGGCATACCAAATCAAATTTTAACCCTCTGTGAAACACGTGGTTAAAGAATTTGATTTTGTAGCAGGATTTAGAAAGTTGTTTGATTTGCACTGCCTAATCGTTTTGCAGAGCTTTGAAATTCTATTAATTATCTCCAGCAGAGTATTTTGCATCTTTGAAGTCCCTTACTTTTAATATATATATATATATATATATATATATATATACTATAATATATATAATATAATATTATATTATATATATATTATATATATATATATATATATTAATTATATATATATTATTATTTTATATATATTATAGTATAATATATATATATATATATATATCTTAAATAAAGAACATAAGGAGAAAGGTAAAGAATTACTGCCTTTTTCCGGTATTGAAACCACCGCATGTTGCGAAATGAGGACAATATGCTCGATGCTTTACGCCGAGTATCTCAACCCAAAAAGTCTGAGCGTCAAGAACGTTTTACAAGCAATCGATTTCCCAGAGGCGACATTATAGTTGTGGCAACTGTAATACGGTGTTCAATATGCATACCACATCTGAAGAATAGCTCAGTCGTAAAGCATGAGCATTAATGTGTCATTTCTGCACAATGCGGTGTTTCAATCCGGAGAAGGCAGTAATTCTTTACCTTCCACTTATGTTCTTTATTTAAGATTTAAATAATAAATGCGATTATGCAATATTTAACACCTACATATATAAAGAACGATGGATAAGGACAATGCTGACAACTGGTGATGGTCGCTTGAAAGGAGCTCGATAGTTTTTAAAACTGTTCTCTGAACTCCACTTTTTGGGTTTGAGGATAGCTCATCGAAAGCAATCGAGCAATATTGTACTTCATTTCGCCAACACTGGATGGTTCATCCCGGAGAAAGCAGTAATTCTTTACTTCCCACTTGCGGCTCATTTGTGTGAAATTTTTTACAGTACAGAGAAGACTCTCGGTATGAAAACATGCCATATAACACTATTGACAAAACACTTTTTTATTTTTCCCTTTGTGAGGGGTGAAGAATTCCTAACTGCATTATGATCTGCGGTCGAATGGAGGCTACTAAGAAAAGTGGTAGTTGGGTTGGCGACCTATACCACTTATCTAAATATTAAATTGCGATTATGCAATATTTAACACCTACATATTTTAAGAACGAGGAAGGACAGGCTGGAACTGGTGATGTCGCCTTGACGGGAGCTCGTTTGCTTTAAAACTGTTCTTGAACTTCAACTTTTTGGGTTGAGGGATTAAGCTCAGTCGTAAGCATCGAGCGGTATTGCTACTCATTTGCAACATGAGGTGGATCTCAATTCCGGACGCAGTTATTCTTTACCTTCACTTATGTTCTTTATTTAAGAATCTAAATATCTAATTTGCGACTTATGCATTTTTTAACACTATATATATCGATTATTATATATATTATATATATATACTATATATATATATATATATATAATATATATATAATCTATATTATATATATATTATATATTATTATATCATATAACAGGTAGTTCACGCCCATGTTTCATATCATGAGCTGACTATCCGCAAAAAATAAATGCGGATTGGCGGATAGAGAAATGTGCGGATTTCCGCGGATGCGATGCGGTTTCGGAATCGCTACACATCTAATATACTTTATATGATATATAGATACTACTAATATAATTTTTATATATATTATATATATATATTTATATATATATATAATATATTAATATTATATATATATATATTATATTTATATATTTCTTTATATAATTTATTATATATATATATATAGATCCTATAATATATATATATATATATATATATATATAAATATATATATAATTATATATTATTATATATATATATTCTAAGGAAATGAGTAGAGTCGGAGAAAACAATAAAAATTTCATTTCTCAAATGAAGAGGTTTTCCTATAATAAAGTGAAACATTCTCTCTCTCTTCTCTCTCTCTCTCTCTTCTCTCCTTCATAATATATATAAATAATTATATATAATATATATAATATATATATATATTTTATATATATATATATATTATAATCTATTAATTTTAATATAATCTATATATATATATATTATATATTATAATATATATATATATATATTATATTATAATATATATATGTTATATTATTATATATATATATCTATATATATATATATATATATTTATATATATTATATATATTATATATATATATACTTATATTATATATATATAATATATCAATTTATATACTATATATATATATATATATATATATTATATATATATTATATATATATATCTATATGATTATATAAATATATTCTATAGTATATTATAATATTATATATATATATATATAATATAATATATTTTATATATATATATATTATTATATATATATATATAATTATATTATCTATTAATATATATATGTATAATAAATATATATAATATATTATTATATATATATATATATTTATTATATAATATATATATATATAATTATATATATATTATATATATATTATATATTATTTCTATATATATTATATATATATAATTATATACTGTCTCATTCATTGGTTCGCCCCTCTTGCGCTCATATTGTGTGAAATTCTTTTTACACTAGAGAAGACTCTCGGTTATGAAAAACATGACCATATAACACTATTACAAACACTTTTTTATTTGTCCCTGTGTAAGGGGTGAAAGAATTCCTACTGCGTATGTCTCGTGTCCGAGAGCAATAAAGGAACGTGGTAGTTGTTTGGAGACTATACACTTTATCTTTCCTATGCGCTTGTGCATGTTTCGGCATGATGTTGACCTCCGTTAGATCCTTTTTATCTTTCGGCGAAGCTGCGTAAAACGTCTAGGTTCTTGGAATGTTAGAGAAATAAATGGCGAGGATAAGAGGAGATCTAGAAAAGGTAAATTTAATTTGCTAGCTGTGACTAAAACAAAGGTGAAAGGAGGCGGAGAAGAAGAGTGGTGTGGGGTGAAATATGTGCTTGCTGGAGTGGAGAGAAATGAACGGGGAAGAGAAGGAGTTGAGATTCTATTGAGTGACATGCGGCACAGAGATATGTTGAATTTTGTTTGAGGACAATGGGACTTTCTGTGATAATCTAAACGATGTTTTGGAAGGGGCGAGTATGGGCATAGACTGATTATGATGGCGATTTGAATGGTTGGACTTGGATAGGTGATCGAAAGAGGGATGGTAAAACAGGCGACTTTGGGGTTACGGGAAAAAATGTGAATAGTAGGAAGGTTATTGATTTCTGCGAAGAGAAAGGTAAGTGTGTAGTGAAACATTTTTTGAGCAAAAGAGTATTCATAAGTATACTAGAGTTGGTGTACTTGGTGTAGGCAGAGATGGTATCGAAGTAAAAAGTATGATTTTGTGATGATGAAGAAGGAGATGTCGAAGTATGTCTTGGATTTTAAATCACTGAAGGGGTTAGGGATAGAAATATCAGACCATTATATTGTTTAATATAAAATTAAGTTAGATGGAGAGGAAAGAGAAAAAAAAAGAAAATAGGGAGAATTAAGGATGAAAGTTAAGTGAATAGGGTTACAATTAAAAGTACGTGATGGCACTTGAGAATAAATCAGTTGAATGCGAATAAAATGAAACTGAACAAACATGGGCTCAAATGAAGAAAAGTAATGAAAGGGTTTCAACAGAGAAGTCAGTGGAAATAATGGATGGAAGAGTTGAAGGAATTTAGGAAGGAAAGGTTGAATGGAAGAATGGAAGAATGGAAAGAATGGATAGGAAGGAAAGAGAATGGAAGGAAGGAGAGAGAGAGAGAGAGAGAGAGAGAGAGAGAGAGAGAGAGAGAGAGAGAGAGAGAGTAAGGGGAATCTCTAGCAGAATAATGAATAGCTGGAATTGAAGTGGAAAGGAAAAGCAAATGCAAAGATGAGAATAGAAAGGAAATTCAGTAGGAAAACTACGAATGTATTAGGAGGCAAAATGACTACAAAACAGGAAATGAAAGAAGAAGAAGAAGGAATGGAATGAAGAAGAAGAATTGAGTGAGATGGAAAATAAAGAAAGAAGGAAACCCAGTGGAACCATTATACAAGGGTAAGGGAGATAAGGAAAACTTTAGAAACTATAGAGGAATTATGCTTTTTGTTGAGTGTTGTAGGGGGAAGATATGTTGGTATTTTGGTGGAAAGAGTTCGTTGAGTGACTGAGGACTGAATGTTGAAGAACAGAGTGCATTTAGAAGTGGAGGGGATGTGTAGATCAAATTTTTACAATGAAGCAAATGAGTGAGAAAATGAGAAAGAAGAAGAATAAATTGCATTTAGGTTTTATGTAGCTCTGTAATAGGTTTTACAGGATCTATAAGGAAGCTCTGTTGCAGGTGTTAATGATATATGTTGTTGGTGGTAGACTTCTGAATGGAATCAAAAGTATGTATGTCGAAGTAAATCGTGGGTAATAATAAATTGAATGAAGAGTGAATTGTTTAATATTTATAACTGAGTGAAGCAGGAGCGTGTTATGTCTCCATGGCTATTTAATTTGCATATGGATGGGGTAATGAAAGAATTGAAGGTAGAGGTACCGGGAAGGATCTTAGAATGATAGAGAATGGAGGGTACTCTGCTTATTGTACACTGAATATTTGTTTTTCTGCGGCAAACCTTAGGAAAGTTTGAGAGGATTGATAGAGGGGTTTGACAGGGTGTGTAGAATGGTATTTGAAATTAAATGTGGATAAAAGTAAAGTGATGGTGGTGGGTAAAGGGATTTCACAGTGAAAAATTATGTTGGATGGTGAGTAACTGGAACAAGTATCTGAGTTTAAATATTTAGGACATATGTTGCATAAAAAAGGATCGGATGATGGAGAGGTAGTGGAGGAAAGTTGGTGAGTGGTAGGGAAAGTGGCTGGGATTTGGTGAATGTGGGGACTAAGTCTTGAGGAGCAAGGTTTCTGCATTAGGGAATGTTGTTACCTGTGTTACTGCATAGGAGGAAACAAATGTGTTGAATAAGAAGCATAGATCTAAGGAGCAGTCTGATCAGATGGATAATCTTGGGAGTGTGATAGGTGGTGAGAAAATTGATAATATATATATATATATATATATATATATATATATATATATATATATATATATATATAGAGAGAGAGAGAGAGAGAGGAGAGAGAGAGAGGTGGAGGCAGGAAATGGAAGGAAGGTGGAATGGAATGAATGG
>JABUQX010000250.1:0-27500 GCA_015478945.1 Trachelipus rathkii
CCAAACCGCGTGCCATACCCGGTCAATGCTTTGGATTGTCAAGCGCACACACAAGTCTTCCCGTAGTTCCTAAGGCGGAAAACCAAAAATCTCTACAGTTTGAATGTCGTCAGTGATCTCGAGCACCGAAAAGCCGTACTGTACTGGTAATCGGAAAGAAGGGAAGCAGATTCCAGATGATCTAACGAATGAGAGTTGAGAAGGGTTCGAAAGCTTTAGAAAGTAAAGAAGTTAGAGCTATAGGGCGATATTAGAAGGATCAGAGCAGCATCATTTTTTCGAATAGGTTGGACATATGCGCGCTTCCAACCCTGGAAAGTGCTAGTATTGACGCATAGAGGAGTATAGTTAACGAGGGGTGGGGTCAGTCAACGGAAGGCACACTTTCCTCAATAACTCGGAGAGGAACATGGCCATCTCGGGCACCCGCCTTCCTAACGTCATAGATTTCAGGAGCTCATGCACCGATCAAATGAAAATGACAGGTAAAAGCCATAGGACACCTGAGAGGAGAAGGAGGAGAAGAGGCAATACCAAAATCGTCAGGGTTGGGGGAAAATCTTTTAGAGAAAAATAGAGGCCAAGAGAGAAGGAGTTGGCCTTTCCGTTGAGTATTACATCAGAATCAATCTAGAGCGAATACAGAGGAGGAAAGGATGATTTACAGAAGTGTTAGAGATGTTTTGGCAAGAGGCCGAACGAGAGATATGGTCAGTAGGAGAACCAAGCAGGTCAGCGCACTTTCTTTAATGAAAGTCCGCTTTGCTCTTCGAAGAATATCCTTCAACGGATTTCTAGCTGAATGAAAATTGCAAGTGATAGGAGAACGAGATTTTTTCCCCTCCCGGTACGCACTGTCTCTAGCTCTGAATGGCCAGGTGAACAAGACGAATTCGAACATGGATTTTGAGGAGAAATAGATTTTAAGTCCAAAACAGGAATGAAACCGTGCTCATTCCCGTTAACAAATTACAGTTCCCAACTTTATATCGGCAGAATCTGGAAAATCTAAGAGTCAAAGCAGTCACTCAAATTATAGTTAGCGGCGTAAAGCAACGCAATGCCCCCAATCAGCCCGACAAAGTGGCAGAATAAACCAGCTAGGGCAGGATGAGATGGTTGGACGAGAAAGTATTAAATATTAGTGGTATAAGGTTTGTGGTCAGATTCACCGATCAGGAGCGAAGTGGTGTATTGTATAGAGAGAAGGAACAGGTGGTGAATACTATAGGTCAGTGGTCAAGAGAATTCGGTTGGGACGATCCGAGAATGTGTAGGTTATTTAATTAGTTGCTCAGATCGTTGAATACCGAATGATTCGGCTTCTCCCACCTAATCAGTAAGAGAAATCCAACAAATTCAGCTGTGTGTAGCATTGAAATCCCCTAGAACTTAAAGGACTCAGTATTTGGATAGAAATTAATAACGTCTCGTGAGAAGTAGTAAGGTAATCAAAAAAAGGATGAAAATCTGTTCTGTAGGAGAACAGTAGCAGGAAAGCATAAACTAAGTAGTAAGAAGGAAGAAAGATTTTTAAGCCACAAGAACATCGAATTAGGGGATTCGAGACGCTCGTAGACGTGTTATATGGACTGTTAATATTTACATAGGGCCATATTCCCACCCTTCAGACGGAAATTATAAATAAGTAAGTTAATAGTTGGATATATTAAACGAGTTGAAGGATAAATCTTTAGCCATCTGGTCTCAAGTACAGAGCAACAAAAATTAGGTTTAGTTAGAGAGGATATTCGCCATGGATGCATGAGTTAGAGTGCAGCCATTGCTGTTGGTGAAAGTAAATAGAAAACGCCACGCTGTGCAAAATCTGCTATGCATAACACGCACACGCAATCACACGCAAGAAAAAAAAAAAAAAAAAAAAAAAAAAAAAAAGAAACACACATAAGGACAGTAGTTGATAGCCAAGACAAATGGCAGAAATGAAGGAAATATTCGTACGCTAAAACCTAATTTTTAAAACGATAAAACCCTATTACAGCAAATATCTATAAGTATGAATAATCCCAGAGTTTAAAAAACACTCGCACTCAACGCTCTCACTGAAAATGGTACAAAAAAAAATGTATTATCAACTAAAAAGTAGATAAATATGTAATAAATATGTATAATAATTGCTGTCCAAATAGCTAAATTATTGAAATCTATAAGACATAAATTTTCAACGAGAAAAATGCCGGTCTCTGGCTAAGTATCGGCCATTTAACCGATACCGATACCGAAACCATCAAAAATGGCTGCCGATACCGAGACCGATACTATCGGTACATTCCCTAATATATATATATATATATTATATATATATATATATATATATATAATATATATATATATATAAATAATATATATGATATATATATATATATTATATATAGTGATTGCAACCGATACATGGTATCGGTATCGGTCGATTTTTTGAGGTATCGTATCTGGTATCCGGGAATTTTGTGAGTATATAATCGTAATCGGATCGGCAAAATTTTGTCTATACTTTAACCGCATAACCCCACATTTGCGTCTTTAAATTGATTCGATATAGTATATATATATCTATATATATTATCTATATTATATATATATAATATATATTATATATATATATATATATATATAGTATATATATATATTATATAATATATAATTATATAGTATAAAATAAGTCAGTACACATGTCCCGCATTGTAGAAGTGTGGGTGTTGGTAAGTTTAAAGTTTTTGAGCTATCAAAACCTTCAAGGAAAGCTAGATTTTGATAAGAGTTTTTCAGCTACATTGGCTATCAACTAAGAGATTTATAAATTTCTTCAAATGACTCGAACGAATTCGAGAAGGGTAGCTTCACCCTTTCTAGGAAATTAAAGTTTTCAAATTTCTCTTTTTTAATTTTGCATTAATATATATATTATATAGAGTATTATATTATATTAATATTAGGGCGTAATTATATATATTATATATATATATATATTAAATTAATATATATATAAGTAATATAATATATATATATATATATATTAATATCGAATTTGGTCATATAGTATCTCCTAGTCTAATCCGACTCTAAGCTGTATGGTTGTATATAGCCGTTTCGTTTATTTGTGCTTACGAACGTGAGAAATGCCTCGAGGTTGCCGTTCGTTTTTTCCACGCAAAATCGTAAGAATCTTAAACAAACGTAAAAATTTCCTTAATTCTATAGTTTATGCCTTTTCCTGTGGATTGCGGAATTTAGCAGCTACGAAAATGTGTAATCCAAAAAAATGACGGCTGTAAGGTCCCGTTTGAATTGATGATAATATTCATTCAATAAAATCATGCTTAAAATCTAATTTCTTCCAATCGATAAACTCCATCAAGAAAGTTATCATTTTTTTAATATAAAATTTGTTATTAGTTTTATTTGTGTTTTCCCGAAATCGACGGGTAGCTCCATCACAGTGAACAGCTGGATTCCATTGTTTGCATAAAATCAATAGTAAACCTCGCAAGAAAAATTTCGTTTTTGCACGAAATTCAGGGAATTAGTACAGACAAGCAGGAGTGCCAAAGAAGTCTAATGGATATTAAGTGTGTTTAAGTGTTTTCTATATAAAAAATATTCAAAATTTAAAGTTCTTCACCTTTAGAAGTATTTTGAAGAATGAGAATTTTGAAGAGATATACGGGGCCTATTTAGATTTTTATTTTTTGGGAAAAAATTCTTTTCCCACTTTTTTTTGAAACCCAGCTTAAAAATTTTCCCCTCTGGTTGAGAGATGTGGGAGATTAGTTTCGAAAGGAAATGCCCATTTGCTTTGTAGGCTCGCATCTTTAGTTGTATGAAAAAGTTTGACCTACATAATCGATGTTACAGTGGCACATTATATTTGTAAACGATGTGTGACCTCAAGTCCATGGAGATCTTTCTTTAATCTTAAAGAAACTTCCAAATAAGAGTTGTTTAATAAAAAGATATAAGAAACTTGCATGTTAAAGTTTTTTTTAATATATTTCTAATGCTGAAAGTGAAGAATTCATTTTAAAGGGGTTCCAATGCAGGGGGGAAAAGCCGAGCATCCAACAGGAAGTTTAGGAACATCATATGCATAGTTTAGGGCGATAAATGCTTATCCGAGAAACGTGTAAACAAGTTTATCAAAAACGTTTGAGGGACAAAAGCTAAACCTAGAAATTTTTCAGAGAAAGGGGATTTCTTCAATGGAAAAACTTCCATCAGAAACTAAAAAACAAAAGCTTTATTAATTAGCCTTAGACCCGCCATTTTATGATTAAAGGAGATAGAAATACAGAAATTAGTTCTCAAGTAAGTATTAGTGGCTTGTCGATAAATAGAGTGCAAGTCCACTAATATTTTTACTGGACTAAGTTTCTTTAGTTCATATCCCTTTTAATCATAAAATTGGTAATAATACGAAGCGGTTTGCGAAGATGAATTTTAGTATTTTCCTTGCTTTTAAATTAACACCGTTTTCGTTTTTGTCATTGTCATTTTTTGTGCTACGCTCAGATAAGAAATGCTCCATCAGTTTTAGTAGTAATGTTCTGCTTAAGGAGGTTCACAACTTTCCTGGAAAGTCAAGGGAAAAAAATCATCAGCGGAAGGACAGGGAAACGCTGTTTTAAGATCCTTGCTGAAAGTCGGAAATTCCAAAAAAAATTTCAGAAAATTTTAAAAATTTCAAAACATAATGAAGAATGATCCATTGGACCATGGACCAAGTTGCATATTTATTATATTTTTTTCTTACGTATAATTGTGGAATAGAGATGTGAATTTGATAATAATTGAAAAGGGGATTGATAATATCCCATAAATCACTCTATCTGTTTCTTTCTATTTTTAGGTCACTATTACCTACTATTCTTCCTATTCTGTCCGTAGAGGTGTTCCAAGTTCATCATCCGTCCGATTGAAGGTGATTGGTATATGGATTGTTTAGGTATCATGTAGTATAACTTAAACTGTTTACCTTTCATCTTTCTAGGGATTTATAGCTTTTTTTTTTTTTTATAGGTTTGAGCTAAGTGATTTTGGATTATTGTGCAGTTGACAGCCGAAAATCTCTCACACCACCATTACAAAATGTTTCTGTTCCAAACCAATAGCATGTATTTTTTAAATGCCCAACTGGCTTTTTTTAAAACTGCTTTCTTAGAAGTGAATCATTTACGAAAGTTCCAACGTCAGATCCCACTTGGTCCATTCCTGTTCACTAATTTACAATGTCTCGTACTAAATATTATGGAAAGATTTCTTAAGTCCAGTAAACTGCTACAACAACTAAGCTTTTGTATTTAGATTTACAGGAACAAAGACTAAATAATGTAAGTTAACGTTTGAATGGCATTTCAAAAAAAAAAAACTTGTCAAATAAGTCCACTTCGTTTGAAAACAAATATTACTAATATCGCTCTGAATTCAATCTGTCTAATCAAAATAGACAGAAAAAGAATTACCATGAAAGATGTCTCGTGAAGTACAAAGCCTGTCCAATAGCTCTCATCATTGGACTAGTATAATTTTTCATTAGCCAGAACAAAGGAAACAAAGATTTGCTTTATTGCTAGACATTGTACACCAATACTGAATCACAGATTCTGTGCTGATAAAGCAAAAGCAACAATCACTCTACTTTGCCAGTGAAGCCTCATTCTAAGCCCTTGTAAATTAAAATATCAAAAATATTTTTGAAATGGATGGACTGTCCTTCTAAGTCAATTGACTAATTTATTTCACTCTAATACCTGGGATCAATGTATGCGAATTGTGGCAAATTTTAAATTATGACTGATCATTTTCCCATGGAAAATGCGACATGTGGAAGGAGGGGTTTACTGTAAATAAAGCAATTTAGTAGAAATCTGAAAGAACATAGTCGATTCAAGAACCAGTGCACAATCAAGAGATCTTATAAAGTGTTCAATAAAGTTCCTATTACTCAGAAAAATGTTGACAAACTGAAAAAGGCTGCGCCATAGGAGATCTGAAGAACATCCAAAGAAAAAAGAAAATTATTCAATCACAGATCAATAAACTGAAGAGCAGTAGAAAATGTAAACTAAAGCTTGACATAGAAGAAGACGCTATAAAATTAATAAATTCAGAATACTTGAGAAAGAAAAGAGTTACCTAATTCCCCATTTAGAAGTTTGGTGTCACAGTGGACGTTAATTCACCTGAGGCTATTGTATGTAGCTTTAAATTATTTTCTTTTTATAAATAAAACTGTTTAACTTTTTTGGAAAAAATAAAAAAAGTGCGTTGAACGGCTATGGGGAAGGAGGAAGTATAGATTCGTCACTAAAAAAAAAAATTTTTTTTTTAATTCATCCATGATGATGCATCAATTTAATTAAAGTAAATTTTCAATAATTTAATGTATGAACTGAGATATGGCTGCAATATGATTAATGAGATATTTATACGTCCAAAATAACGAAACACACCTGGTCAGGAAAATTTCGAATTTGCCCAGGGAATGCAGGGAATTCCAAATTTAAAAATTCAGTGGTGACCCTGTGTTTAAACGATCGCGATTTCGTGCTTGGTTTACTTTTGTTTTTTAAACAATTGGAAACAGCTGTTGTGATGGAGCACGTGGGTTTTGGAATAAACAAAAAATAAAAAATAACATGATTTATATTACTAATAACTGATCACTATTGTGATGGAGTTTATCCATTTGGAAGAAGTTAGATTTAAAGCTGATTTTATTGAATGAAAACATTCACCGAATTCAGACACCAAGCCCCATCCTTGTTTGGTTTACATTTTTCGTAAAAACGTGTTTAAATTCGGCAAGCACGAGAAATAGCGACTTTACAGAATTAAGGAAATTCCTTGTTTGGTGAGATTTCTTGCGATTTTCGGTAATAGTTTGAAAAAACGAAATCCGCAACCTCGAGCATTTCTTACGTTCGTAAGCAACAAATACAAAAAAGAAAAAGTTATGATATAATATTATATATAATATACTATATATAATTATATATAAATATATAGTATATATATAATATATATTATATAATATTATATATATATTATATATATTATAGGCCTATAATTATAGGAGTAAAAGTATCGGTATCGGTTTCGGGTATCGGCGAAAATTTCGGTATCGGTATGCTTGGGGTAATGAAACAAATTGTGAGAGCTCTTGATCACACAGGAAGATGCTCGGACGAAAATTTATGGTGTCGGTGCAACACTAATTTATAATATATATATATATATGAATAATATATATAATAATATATATGATATTATATATATATATTATATATATATTATATATTAATAAATTATATATATATATTTATAATATATATATAATAATAATATATAAATATAAAGTATACCTTGGAAAAGACCGTCTAGGTTCTTTCTCATCTAACGTTAACAAAACACGAGCTGCTTTTCGGATTTTTGCCAACATCATTTTTATAATCCAGAGTTCACGCTTGTTTCTCAGACCATATTCACCAACAAGCTGTAATATAAATTTTTAATCAAATTAAAATATAGAATATCAATTTAATAAAATTTTCTAAATGAATTAATATGTTTTGTTCCAACTTTGAATTCATTTACATGACAACTGCTTCCTATCATAAGAACAATTTTTTTTACCTCACTCTTGGCACCATAAATGTCAGTAGCATCCTGGTGTGGCGTAGAGAGCGAGGATAATGAAACGGTTTAAATGAAGCCTTTCCTACCCATCATGGATTTCAACATAAATCTTAAATTTAGATTTTTAACCTTACTCCCCCGTGCAAAAGGATTTAAAAAATAAATAAAATTACTAATTTAAAAATAAAGATTTCAGTAGCCTTCTGGCCTTAATGAAAACTGATTCGAGTCTTTTTCATCTGATGTGCTAATTTTTCCCACAAGTTATATTTAATTTTCACTATTAACCATCCTAAGTAGTTTTCCTTTCAAAAAGCATATATTTTGACTTTATATGTCAAATAGTATGAAAGAAATTGAAGTTACTTCAATTTAAACAATTTGGGCTCGAAATTAACAAAGGGCATCACAAATATTAAACTAAGAAATATCTACAAGATTGTTTGCTCAATATTTGTCACAAACTTCATACCATACTGCTCTTCCTAAGGTCAAAATTTTCTAGTTTTTATAGCCATTGCCATGGCACCTGGATAATACGTAAATCATTATGGTGTGGCAAATTTGGGGGAAAATAATTCTGTAAGTGATATTCAAAATATTTCTTTAATTCTAAGTTAACTAAACACAAGCTGCTTTTTGGATTTTAGCCAACATTTTTGTGATAAAAAGTTAAGTCTTGTCTTGAATATCAATTTAATAACATTCTAAATGAATTAAGTAATTGTTTTGTTCAACTTTCGGCACAGAAGTTCATTTAAATGACAACTGCTTCCTATCATAAGAACAAATTTTTCTACCTCACTCTTGGCACCATAAATGTAAGTAGCATCCTGGTGTGGCGTAGAGAGTGAGGATAATGAAATGGTTTAAATGAACCCTTTCCTGCCCATCATGGATTTCAACACAAATTTTATTAAATTTAGATTTTCAACCTTATTTCCTAGTGCATAAGAACTATTTTTTGCATAAAATGACTAACGTAAAAATAAAGATTTCAGTAGGCTTCAGGCTTTGATGAAAGACTAGTGAGTCTTTTTCGTTTAATAAACATACTCCACTAATTTTTTCCCCAAGTTATATTTAATTTTCACTATTAACTTATCTATCCTAAGTTTTTCTTTCAAAAAACATTTTAACTTTATATGTAAAATAGTATGCAAGAAATTAAAGTTACTTCAATTTAAACAACTTGGGCATGAAATGGTTAAGATTCAAAGTGTCACACAAATATTAAACTAAGAAATATCTAAATATTGCTTGCTCAATATTTGGCACAAACTTCATACCATACTGCTTCCTAGGATCAAAATTTTTATTTTTTATAGCCATTGCCATGCACCTGGATAATACGTAATTCATTATGGTGTGGCAGGTTTGGGGAAGATAATTCTGTAAGTGACAATCAAAATATTTCTTTAATTCAAAGTTAACAAAACACAAGCTGCTTTTCGGATTTTTTGCCAACATTTTTGTGATCCAGAGTTCAGGCTTGTTTATCAAACCGTATTCACCACAAGCTATAAATTTTTAATCAAATTAAAATATTGAATATCAATTTAACAATGAATTTAGTAATTGTTTTGCTCAGCTTTCGGCACAGAAGTTCATTTAAATGACAACTGCTTCCTATCATAAGAACAATTTTTTCTACCTCACTCTTGGCACCATAAATGTTGGTTGCATCCTGGTGTGGCGTAGAGAGTGAGGATAATGAAATGGTTTAAATGAACCCTTTCCTGCCCATCATGGATTTCAACACAAATGTTAAATTTAATTTCTAGCCTATTCCTTAGTGCATATTTTTTTTTTTTTTTTTTTTTTTTTTTTTTCATAAAATGACAACGTAAAAATAATAAAGATTTCAGTAGGCTTCTGGCCTTGATGAAAGACTGATTAATCTTTTTCATCTGATGAGCACTCCACTAATTTTTTCCAGAACTTGTATTTAATTTTCACTATTATCTACTCTAAGTTTTTCTTTCAAAAAACACATTTTGACTTTATATGTAAAATAGTGTGCAAGAATTTAAAGTTAGTTCAATTTAAACAATTTTGGCTCGAAACAGTTAAGAATCATAAAGGGTGTCACAGAAATATTGAACTAAGAAATATCTACAAGATTATTTGCTCAATATTTGGCAAAAACTTTATACTTCCTAGGATCAAAATTTTTATTTTTTATAGCCATTGCTATGGCACCTGGATAATACATAAATCATTATGGTGTGGAAAATTTGGGGAGGATAACCTTCTAAGTGACAATCAAAATATTTCTTTAATTCGAAGTTAAAAGACAAGCTGCTTTTCTGATTTTTGCCAATATTTTTATGATCCAGAATTAAGGCTTGTTTATCAGACCATATTCACCACAAGCTAATATAAATTTTTAATCAAATTAAAATATTGAATATCAATTTAACAATGAATTTAGTAATTGTCTTGTTCAACTTTCGGCACAGAAGTTCATTTAAATGACAACTGCTTCCTATCATAAGAACAATTTTTTTCTACCTCACTCTTGGCACCATAAATGTAAGTAGCATCCTGGTGTGGCGTAGAGAGTGAGGATGTAATGGTTTAAATGAAGCCTTTCCTGCCCACCATGGATTTCAACACAAATCTTAAATTTAGATTTTCAAACTTATTCCCGTGCAGGACTTTTTCTTTTCTTTTTTTTTTTTTTTTTTTTTTAATTAAATGAATAACCTTAACAAAATAAATAAGATTTTCGGTAGCTTCTCCTTCATGAAAGTCTGATTTGTGACTTTTTCATCTGATGTGCTAATTTTTTTCACAAGTTAAATTTAATTTTCCCTATTAACTATCCAAGTAAGGTTTTCTTTCAAAAAGCATATATTTTGACTATATCAAATAGTATGCAAGAAATTAAAGTTGCTTAAATTTAAATTTGGGCTAAAAAGAATAACCATAAAGGGTGTAACAAATATATTGTTTGCTCAATGTTTGGCACAAACTTCATATCTAGGATCAAAATTTTTATTTTTTATAACCATTGCCATGGGACCTAAAAAATACGTAAATCATTATGGTGTGGCAGATAACTTTCAAAATATTTCTTTAATTCTAAGTTAACAAAATTTTGGATTTTTGCAAACATTTTTATGATCCAGAGTTAAAGCTGTTTATCAGACAATATTCACGATAGGCTAATATAAATTTTTAATCAAATTATATAATTGAATATCAATTTAATAACACTAAATGAATTTAGTAATTGTCTTGTTCAACTTTCGGCACAGAAGTTCATTTAAATGACAACTGCTTCCTATCATAAGAACAATTTTTTTCTACCTCACTCTTGGCACCATAAATGTAAGTAGCATCCTGGTGTGGCGTAGAGAGTGAGGATGAAATGGTTTAAATGAACCCTTTCCTGCCTATTATGGATTTTGACACAAATCTTAAATTTAGTTTTAAGCCTTATTCCCTAGTGCATAAGGATTTTTTTTTGGCATAAAATGACTAACATAAAAATAAAGATTTCAGTAGGCTTCAGGCTTTGATGAAAGATGGATGGTGTCTTTATCATCTGATGAGTACTCTACACTAATTTTTTTCCATGTTACATTTAGTTTTCGCTATTAACTATTTTTTATCTTAAGTTTTTCTTTCAAAAAGCATATATTTTGATTTTAATTGTCAAAAAAATTTGCTAGAAATTAAATTTCAATTTAAACTAAATTTGGGCTCAAAATTGTTAATAACCATAAAGGATGCCAAAAAAAAATCTAAAAATTAAGAAATATCTACAAGATCGTTTACTCAATATTTAAAGCAAACTTCATAACAATGATAACTGCTTCCTAAAAGCAAAAAATTTTTTTTTATAATCTCCATGGCACCTGGATAATGCATAAATCATTCTGGTGTGGCAGATTTGGAAAAGATACTTTCTCAATGACATTTAAAATATTTATCTTTAACTTCTGATCATGCCTAGACTTCTCAAATGGTAATTTTGAAAATTAAATCTAAAACAGTCTGCTCAATATTCAGCACAGAAACTCGATAATTGCTTCCTAAGAGCCAATTATTTTTTTCTACCCATCTCCATGGCACCTGATAATGTGTAACTTATTATGGTGTGACAATTGGAAAAGTTATTGACATTACAAATTTACCTTTAATTCCTGATCAAGCCTAGACTTCTCAAATGGTCTTCTTGGAGTGGAGAATCTTTTTGACTGGACTAAAGCAACTCTATGGTTCACCATCTGCAACAAATATTTTTCTAAACATTACAAATGTAGTATTAAAGGTGCAATATATATATATATATATATATATATATATATATATATATATATATATATATATATATATATATATATATATATATATATTAACATATATATATATAAATATATATATATATATATATATATATATATATCATCCACCTTCTTTCCCCAAAGACTTTCCTTATCAAAAAACTGACTAGAAATTTCTTTTTATTGTAATTTACAAAATAGGCACAATGGAAGACTAAAAGAAATAGTAGCATAGCCATAGTTACCAGAAATCCATCTAGGTTAGGCCTAGGTTTATGGCATCATCGATCCATCCAGATTAGGTCTCAGTTTAGGACCATACTAGTTCAGGTTATGTTGTATACTTAACAAATCTTTTTGTACAAAGAACTAGTATTCCTAAACTGAAAATGGACTGCTCATTTATATATATATATATATATATATATATATATATATATATATATATATATATATATATATATATATATATATATATATATATATATATATATATATATATATATATATAAAAGAAAACCCAACGCAAAAACTGAGGCTAACTTTTTTTCTTAAAGAGAATGATCAATATTTTGTTTTTATTAATTCTTTTAGTCTGGGTAAATCTGGGTAATAGTAAAGCAGAACCCTGGCATCAACAATTTTTATAAAAATCACAGTATATTCTGAAAAATAGTAAAGTAGAAAAAAAAAAAACCCTCCCAAAGTTTGGAAAATCCCATAGGCTTTTCTGGCAAAAGTCCAGTTTCTGTTCAGTAGAAAATTCTGCGGGATTGACTCACTTTTTCGCATACCAGTTGTTTTGAATAAGTCATTTTGACTTAAAAATAACGAACACCCTAGAGTAGACCATAGATTTCAGTTGTCTGGGTCTCTCAGCCTCTAGGTGGATGATGGGGGGACTTCATCCCCCTCTGTCCCCCATTGGCTCGAGCCCCCTAAAAACATACAATTCCAATAGGGGGCTCGAGCCGATAGGGGACGGGGGGATGAAGTCACCCCCCCATCATCCATCTAGAGGCCCAGAGACCCTAACAACTGATATCTATGCAGTCTACTCTAGGGTGTTCGTTATTTTTAAATCAAAATGACTATATATATACATACATTCAAAACATAACTGGTACACAAAAAAGCGTGAGTCAATCCTGCAAAATTTTCTCCTGAGCAAACTGGAGTTTTGCTGGCTTTTCTTATACTTTGTTTTATCACATTATTAAGTTTTGGGCAACTATAGAAACAGGTAAATTTATAACACTTTAGGCCCTACAGGCCAAATAAAGGCAATGAACCAAATTTCAACATAGCCAACGATGATCTTACGAAATCATAGTTTAAAATTTGATCTTTAAAAAAAATTTTTTAATTTTTTTATACCTATATAATTCTAAAAAATGATTATAACCAAGAAAAAAAAAAAAAGAATTAAAAACAATATAATAAAGCTATATATATATATATATATATATATATATATATATATATATATAAATGGGTCGATTAATCATCAGCATAATTTTCTTCAATCATCAATTTGTTGCAATTAAGTGAGGAAATTTTACACCAGAAACTGGAGAAAGATTGTGTTTCGGCATCGTAATTTAAGAGCTCAAAATTAAATACTAGAATTTTGTGTCTGCCCATGTTCTCGCATTAAAATTTTTTAAAATCAATGTTTTGAAAATACTTACTATATATTAAAATTACAAAATATTAAGTTGAAATATAAGGATCATGAATGATTTTAATATCAAATAAATCACTATTACACTGGTCTACAAAAACAACTTTCTGGCATGGACATTTCCAACTGTTTTATACTAATTCACGGGGGCTGATTTCAAATTTATCTCAAATTTACTAATCATCCCATTTCTATACAATCAACAACCTCAATTTTCATGGATTTTAACCAAAATTAACACTGTCACTGATGATTGCAAGTTGTTGTCACTCAGTAACTGCTTTAGTGATAAAAGATGGTATTGTATTTGGACAATAGTGTTTATAAATATTTTATGTACATTTCATAATTTATTACATTACAATGATTTTATGTACATATCACAATTTATGTAATATTTTTCATTTGCAGGTTGTGATCTAACAATAGCTACAACATCTGAAAGGAGATGTTGTAATGACATATCAAATGCTACATCTGTGGGAGCTTCATTTTGCAGGATCAAGGGCGCAATGTGTTTACCTTCTACAGATGATGGGGATGATACTCTGACCGAATATAAGCCATCTGTTGCAGATTCTGATACAATTGCTTTTAGTCAGCCTGAATTGAATGATCTGGTAAGAGATTTGCATTTGCCAAAGCAGCCTGCTGAATTGTTGGCTTCCAGATGAGAAAGGAATACTCAGTCCTGGCACTAGTGTCTCCTTTTATCGTAACAGAGAAGCAGCTCTGTGAAAGTACTTTCATTCAGATGGTCTTTTTTATTGTAATGATATTGAAGGGATTTTTCTCAATATGGGACTGCTCGCATATGATTCAAGTGAATGGAGACTTTTTATTGACAGTAGTAAAAAGTTTGAAATGTGAAATACTGTACAACAGAAATATATGGTTCAATCCCAATAGGGGACACTGTACAAATAAAAGAGTATGCCAACATCAAGAAAATTCTGGATAGATTGCAATACCATCTTCATGGATGGTTAATATGTGTGATTTCAAAATGATTAATTTTCTACTGGTGGGGCATCAAGGAGGTTGCACCAAATACCCAAGTACTGGAAACTGGGTGACAAAGACCTGGCCACCAAGAATCAGTTTGACACCTGGTGGCAAGAACATTAAGAACGAGCTTCTGGTTGATAGGAATAAGTTGGGTTAATGAAGCAGTTCAAAGCTCTTGATCACACTGGAGACTGCTTCAGCTATACTTTTTCAAGTTTTCCAAGTATCAGTGCTGAGAAGAAAAAGGAAAGAATATTTGATGGCCCTCAAATAAGAAAACTCCTCAGTGATCCACACTTTGTTACAACAAACAACAATGACTGTGGCAGAGGCTAAGTTTGTGACGGAATTTCCTTGGGAACATTAAAGCGGACAAATACAGATATTGTTGAGGAGCTGCTCTTTATTTTCCAAGCACTTGGATGTAGAACGAGAATCAAAGTTCACTATTTATATAGTCACTTGGACAACTCTGCAGAGAACTTGGGTAATGTGAGTGAAGAGCAAGGTGAACGCTTTCATCAATACAAAGTTCTGAAAGAACACTACTAAGACAGATGGGACACCAACATGTTGGCAGATTACTGCTGGTTCTTGAGAGATCATAAGCTATACATCGGAGATCGTCAAAGAAGAATTAATGCAAATGTAAACACTATTGTCAATTTACATTTTTGTACATATTTTCTTAAAATGGTAATAAGCATTCACTATCACAACTTTGTGTTACAGATCATTAAATGTATTTTTCATTATTATTGTATATTGTTATCTTACCTTATTTTTGTCTGTAAGTCTGCTCTCAGATATTCAAGAAAAGGATCATAAATTTGCTGTTTATTTGAAACTGCAATATGTGATCTCAAAAACCTGATGTGATAGACAAAAACCAATAACAGATTTGGAATCAGCATCCCAGAATTACCTTAAAACAATTGGAAAACCTTAAGCCAAAAAAATGTTGACCAGTGTCCTTAATCAAGAGAAATAATTATTATTAAATAGAAATTAGAAACAAAACCAAGATGTTAATGAATAACAGGAAAACTTTCTGTATTAATGCGGTTCTTTATATATTTGCATAATGAACAATTTAATTCTTGTGTATTATAAATTTGTTATAATATACTTTTTCAATTAATCATCATAGTCAATAATTCTTAATTGTCCCATCACTAATATATATATATATATATATATATATATATATATATATATAAATAATAATATATATATAGATATATATATATAATGATATATATATATATATATATATACTTTGCTGCTAACATATATAACAATATATATATATATATATACCGATAACGATATATATATAAGGGATGTCTAAAACTTATCCAACCTTTGGCTCTAAAAATAAATTACTCCCTTGATTGTATTGGGGACTAATCCCTTTCAAAGTAGGCCTATTGCACCTCCATACACTTAGCCCATCGTTCTTTCCACTTCTGAAAACAATTCTGGAAGGCTTCTTCTGGAATGGTGTTCAACTCCACTGTCTCATTCTACATTATCTTGTTTCTACTCTGAAAATGGAATCCTTTCAATGGGCTCTTCAATTTTGGAAATAACCAAACGTCGCAAGGAGCCATGTCTGGTGAGTAGGGAGGTTGGCGAATGACTGTAATTCCCTGTTTCACCAAGAAAGTCTGAATCAATTGTGATGAATAAGATGGAGCATTGTCGTGATGCAACTGCCAATTTATTGCTGTCCAGAAATCGTCTTTTGCAGCGAATTGCTTCACGGAGTTGGCATAGCACTTGATAGTACTTTTGTCACTGTCCTTCCTGTGCGTATTCGTGATGCACAATTAGACGGATATTAAAGAAAAATGTTAGCATCACCTTGATTTGGCTTCTCACCTGTCACGCTTTTTCGGCCTTGGGGATATTGAATGCCTCCATTGCAATGACTGATTTTGTTTCTGGGTCATACATGTTTACACGACTCATCTCGTTATAATGTTCAGAAACTCAGGCTCACTGTTGGCAGCATCCAGCAAGTCCTGTGCAACTGCAAGACTGTGTTCTATCTGTTCCAGGGACAAGAGCTTTGGCACAAATTTTGCATCCACTCTCTGCATGTTCAAATCTAGCAAAATTGAATGTGCAGAATCTTTACTGATCTCAACTTCTTCGGCAGTCTCTTGTACGGTAAAACGACAATCTCCCATTATTAGATTTAATAAGCTCTCAACAGCAGCTTCATTCAGAGCAGTTTGTGGCCTCCCAGAACGGTGATCACTCTCCACCAATGTCCATCCTGTTTTGAATGCGTTGAATCACTCCTTAATTTGTTATTCCCATAGCACCGTCTCCAAACACCATCTAAATCTTACGAATTGTTTCATTTTGAGAATCACCAAGCTTTTTATAATCATTTTACAAAAAATCAAATTTTGAAGAGCACATACAACAGCACCTTACTCGACTGCACATAGGGAATGACTGACACCAGAACACTGAGAAAAATTTCAAGCATGCACATTAAACTTTATTCAAATGTGCAGTAACCCAATCCCAGTATCAATACTTTGTGTGCGAAAATTGAAGGTCAGATACTTTTTAGACCGCCCTTTCCTTATATATATATATATATATATATATATATATATATATATATATATATATATATATATATATATATATATATATAATCTTGGGTTCAAGTACAAGTACTTGAGTATATTTATTGGAGTACTTGACTTGAAAATTTGCAATACTTGCAAGTACTTTTGGCATTTTTAACTTACTGATATATTTTTTATCACTCTCCTTAACAATGTATTGATATTATTTCTTATGTATTCTGAATAAATTTCCCTTACAAATATATATATATATATATATATATATATATATATATATATATATATATATATATATATATATATATATATATATATATATATATATATATATATATATATATATATATATAGGCAAGATGGTGATTGATTAGATTTAGAAGTTGTAACAAAACGTTTATAGAGAGCACTATAGTTTTGACAGATTTTCGGAGCAATAATGGTATCCTTATATAAGGGGGATAAGGTAACTGTAGGTATTATAGGGGAATTATTTTGAGTGTTGCAGGGAAGATATATGCTGGTATTTTGGTTGAAAGTGTGTCAAGTGACTGAAGGACTGATTGGTAAAGAACAAGGAGCACTTTGAAGTGGTAGAGGATATGTGGATCAAATCTTTACATTTAAACAAATTGTGAAAATGAGGGAGAGGAATAAATTGTATTTAGGTTTTATGGATTTGCAACATGCCTATGATAGGATTAATAGGGAGGCTCTATGGCTGGTGTTAGTGATATATTGTATTGGTGGTAAGCTTTTGAATGGAATCAAAAGCATATATGATAATGAAGAGTGTGTAAGAATAAATGGAGTCAAAAGTGATTGGTTTAATATTAATAGTGGAGTGAGACAGGGATATGTTATCTCCTTGGTAATTCAATTTGTATATGGATAGGGTTATGAAAGAATTAGAGGCGGGGTGGCAGGAGATGGTGTTAGAATGATGGAGAATGGAAGAGTGGAGGGTTCCCTACCTATTATATGAGGATGATTTGGTTTTGTGTGGCAAATCTGGAGAGAGTTTGAGAGGATTGGTGAGATTTGGTAGGGTATGTAAAAGGAGGGGTTTGAAAGTGAACATAGATAAGAGTAAGGTTATGGTTGTTAGTCTGGACAATCCTCAGTATGAAATTGTGTAAGATGGTGAGCTGCTGGAAAAAGTTTAAATATATAGGATATATGATGGATGAAAAGGGAATGGATAATGCAGTGTAGTAGGAAAGTTGTGAATAGGAAGGTGGTAGGTGCAATTAAATCGTTGGTGGATGTAAAGGGACTAAGTCTTGAGTGAGCTAGGGTCTTGCATAAGGGTATGGTTGTTACTTGTGCTAAGGGGACATTGCACACAGGGGTTCCTAACATTTGACTTTTGAATGGTCTGGGTATTTTCAATAGGCAAAAAATATTTGTCAATATACAGGGGGGTGGGGGAGTATTCAATTTTGGAAAGTCATAAATGAAAAATCACGATTACCTTTTTATTATTCAAGCGAACAGCACGAAACTTCCAGAGCAAGTATAGTTGGGGAAGTTACACTTTTCCTTAAATAAATTTTTTGTATGGAGAAAGAATTTGCCTCTGTGCATAGGAAAATTTTCAAATTTTCAAAAGTTTCCCTATATGCAGCAGAAACCCCTTAGAGTTTACAAAACATCTAAACAAAATATGAGAAACTTGCCGAGTATTATATGTATGATCTGAAAGTTTAGTATTGATTGAACAAATAGAAAGATTTTTTTTTAAGAAAAAAAAAAAGTTAGGACTGGTGGCATATAACTTTTAATATTTACTCAATTGCAATGAAACTTTCACACATTGTGTACCTCTACAAGATATACATATTTTATTTAGATTAATATTTGGTATACCCAACAGTTTTGCCACTGATCGTGAGAAAACTTTTGAAAACAAATGTTTTCCATGAGCAGTGACAAATCTGTTAGGTGGTATTCTATATTTGAATCGGTGCAGATTTTCTGGAAAAAAATTTTAAGTTCAGAAAAGTTAGGTTTAAGAAAATTGTTTAGTGGTAAGCTTCTGGCATAATTCCAGAAGCTTGCCACTAAAGAATTTTCTTAAAAAACTTAACTTTTCTGAACTTAGAAAAATTTTTCAGAAAATATGCTGATTCAAATCTAGATATTTACCCTGTTAGGCATAAACAAATTTTCTCTAAGCAAAAAAAAAAGTCTACCTTCCCCAATTATATATGCTCTGAAAATTTCAAACTGATCATATAAATAATAATTGAGTTTCAATGATTTTTCATTTTTGAGTTATTCAAATTTTTTTTTAATGATTGGTGTCATACAACATTTTTATTATTCATCCGATATGAAATTTTTAGGGCCTTTATAACTATGATAAACACATCTTTTATTTAGATAAATTTTCTGTATGCCCAATGGTTTTACTACTACTAGCGGGAAAACTTTTTAAAAATTTATAAGTTTTCTCATGAACAGTGGCAAAAGCGTTTGGTATGCAAAAAATTTATCTTGACACTATGTATTCTTTCCAATTATACATGATCTGAAAGTTTCGTATTAATCTGATATATAATAAAGTTATTGCTATTTTTTTTGGAAAAAAAAAAAAAAATTCCAATAATTGACAGCATATAACTTTTTTACTATTCATCCGATTAGAATTAAATTTTTACAACTTGTATAAATTGGTGATATATATTTTCATTTATATAAATTTGTTGTATACCCAATGGTTTTGCCACTGCTCACAGTTCAACTTGACTATTTTACTAAAAACAAATTTTAACATGAGATGCTATTTCAGGGTATAGCAAAAAATCCAATACTAATTTTATACTTTTCTTTGTCTTCAATTTTGTATAAATTGAACTACATTTTGACATATGATTCATGCAAATATAATTTGTGTTGCTACGCCCAAAGTCCCCTTAATGTATAGTAGTGTAACTATGGTCTGGAATAAGTATAGATCTAAAGTACAATATGTTCAGATGGACAATCTTAAAAACGTATATTTCCAGTAGGTGGCTCAAGCCAATAGGGGACAGAGGGGGTGGATGAAGTCCCCCCCCATTATCTACCTAGAGACCCTGACAGCTGATATCAATGCAGTCTACTCTAGGGTGTTCTAAATCATAAAATGACTATATATATATATATATATATATATATATATATATATATATATATATATATATATATATATATATATCATTTGAGCTTAAAAATTTTCAGAAAATGTGGTCCTGTGCTTACACCTTTATATATATATATATATATATATAATATATATATTATATATATATATATATATATATATATAATTATATATATATATATATATATATATATATATGGCATAATTCTAGGAAAGGGCCAGAAGATTTCTCAAAAAGTATGACAAAACAATTACATATTTGGAATGTGTATAAAGCTTATTACCAGTTTTTTTAAAAAAATTATATAGAGCCTATATATGAAGCCGTTTTATAACTTAAAACTAACGAACACCCTAGAGTAGCGCCGGCATATATATCAGTTATCCGGGTCCTCTCAACCTCTAGAGGACAATGGTAGGGGGGGGGGACTTCATCACCCCCCCTTTGTCCCCCATCGGCTCAAGCCCCTAAAAATTGAAGTTCAAGGAAACATTTCCATTAGGGGGCTCGAGCCAATGAGGGAAACAAAGTCCCTCCCCCATCGTCCACCTAGAGGCCGAGAGACCCGGACAACTGATATCTGTGGTCTACTCTAGGGTGTTCATTAGTTTTAAATGCATAAAACGACTTTATCATATGCTATATATATATATATATATATATATATTATATATATATATATATATATATAATATATATTATATATTGTTTGTAAAGTTTTTTAAAGATTGTAAAGATGAAATTCAAACGTAAAGAACGTTACCCCATTATCTCGAAGCTAAGATAGGTAGCAAGAAAACTGATAAACATATATGGAATCAGCACTTATGAATTCGTATGGAAATGAAAAAAAAATACTTTTTTATTTTTATATCTCCAAAACTACGATAGGTAGAAGAAAACTAATAACATATATGGAATCAGCGTATAAAATTCTTTTAGGGGGCTCGAGCCGACGGTGGGACAGAGGGGGGGAGGAACCCCAGCGACACCCAAATACCGAAGAGCGGGGGTTCCGGAGACCCTCCCCTGGAGGGGGGGAAATAGTCCTACCCCCGTCGTCCCCCAGGAGGCCGAGAGACCCCGACTCTTTGCGGTTTACCCTCAGGTATTCTTTTAGTAAAAAAAAAAAATGTTTTCATATATATTTCATACGCTGATTCTAAATGTTATTAGTTTTGGTAATAGTTGAGTTTAACAGATTCTTAAAAAATCAATTGATTTATTGTTATACCTATGAAACACCGTTGTCAAATTTAATTTTCGGCAGCACTAAAATACAAAGCCTACGACGAAGCCATGCTTAAACCGCTACTAATGATATCTAATAGCTTAACAACACAATTTTAATTGATAAAAGTAAAAAGAACTTGTTTTGCAATAAACAGCTTCACAGCAAATCAATTATTTATTTAAATGATATCTATGTAACCTGTCCTAACTTATTTTATTATATATATATATATATATATATATTATATATATATATATATATATATATATATATATATATATATATATATATATAATATAAGCATAATTATATAAAAGAGCAAGGAGAGTTATCTCGAAAAGTATTACACTTACGGAAAAAATAATTACATATTTGGAATCGGCGTACAAAGCTTATTATATGTAAAGTCGTTTTATGAATTAAAACTAACGAATACCCTAGAGTAGACCGCATAGATTATCAGGAGTTGGGGTCTCTCGGCCTCTAGGTGGACGACGGGGGAACTTCGTCCCCCCCTCTGTCCCCCATCGGCTAGAGCCCCCTAAAAATTGAAGTTCAAGGAAACAATTCCATTAGGGGGCTCAAGCCCCCTAAAAATTGAAGTTCAAGGAAACATAATTCCATTAGGGGGCTCGAGGCCGATGGGGACAGAGGGGGGGACGAAAGTCCCCCCGTCGTCCACCTAGAGGCCCGACTGACGCCCGACTCCTGATATCTATGGGGTTACTCTTAGGGTATTCGTTAGTTTTAAATCATAAAACGACTTTACATATAATAAGCTTTGTACACTGATTCCAAATATTTAATTTTTTTTCTTATGTGTCTTTTTTTTTTTTTACATTCTTGGTAAATAAGCTTTATACGCTGATTCAAAATATGTTTGGTTTTCCTGTAAGTGTTTAAGGTTCATTCTATATATTTATTATATATATATATATATATATATATATATATATATATATATATATATATATATATATATATATATATATATATATAAAATAATAAATTTTTCATCTGAGCCTTCGATATATTCAAACTATATCGATATATTGGAGTATTGGATATATCGATATATTCGAATATATTATATATATATATATATTAATATATATATATATAATATATATATATATATATATATATATATATATATATATAATATATTTATATATATGATATATATATATATATTTATATTTATATATTCGATAAATATATATATAATTATATATATATGTGTATTAGTGTCTAAAACTGATATATATATATATATATATATATATATATATAGGTTAGTGTCTAAAGCTGACAATGGCACAGAAAAAAAAGACTTTGACCGCAAAAAAAAAGGGCGCCCGAGTGTTAGGGGTGTTTAAAACTAACGAATACCCACGGGTAGCCACCCCGATGTCAGGAGTTGGGGTTCTCGGCCTCTAGGTGGACTACGGGGACTAATCCCCCCTACCGGGGATGGTCTCGCGGAACCACCCACTCTTTGGTCTTTTGGGTGGTCGGCGGGGGTTCCTCCGAACCATCCCCTCCGGGGTATGAAACATCCCCCTCCGTCCCCCATCGGCTCGAGCCCCCTAAAAAGGGTAAACTCCTTTTTAGGGGGCTCGAGCCGAGCCCCCTATATGGCCGTGATATATATATATATATATATATATATATATATATATATATATATATATATATATATATATTAATTATATAATAGTAGTGATTACTTGCATAGTTACTTTGAATCTTTCGTCATTAGAATATAAAAAATTGTACTTATTTTCCTTAAAAATTTTGCCATATATTATTTACCTGCTTTATGTCTTGTAAAATGCAATGAAAATGCTTTACGAAGGCTTTTAAAGGCCATTCTCATTATAAATATGTATTAAATGACATAAATTAATATTTAAAAGTCACTAAATAAATAAATAAATCTTTAAATTTAAGTTTGCACAGCACAAGCGATATCAACTTAATCCTACAAGGTCAAAATCCAAATAGACGATTTTTTGTTTATTATCGCTGGATATAGATATATTGATAACTTTAAATATATCGATGAATTCAAAAAAATCGAATATCGAAACTCAGACGAAAGATTGAAATAAGCCTATATATATATATATTAGCAACGTTACCCTTACCTGGCAATTTTACGATATTTTTATAAACATTTTTTGTTATTTTCATATATCATTCTTTTTTTACATATCAAATTTTTTTTTTTTTTTTTTGCGTTGGCTCATTAAATTTATATATGAGACAGGTTTGGCATCACTGTTCTAGTACTTTGACATGGGTTCTAAAGATACAAAAAAAAACGATTATATTAAACTCTACTATTACCTTAGTTTTCTTGTACCTATCCTAGTTTTGGATATAATATTTTTTTTTTTCATTTTCCATACAAATTTCATACGCTGATTCCATATATGTTATCAGTTTTCTTGTACCTATCTTAGTTTTCGAGATATCATGCGGGTAACTTCTTTAGTTTCACCGATATTTTTACACTATGGTTCCCTAATGTGTTGGCTATATTTTTTGAAGGTTCTACTCTATTACCAAAATCTGTTTAGAGGCCCTTATTGTAAACAATTACCATAAAAGATGTTTATAAAAGATTTGGCAGAGTCGCTTCATGGTAATCTAAAAAGTTCTTTAAAAACATCTACTTATTCAGGTTCCGCTATACCATATAATTAAAATTTAATTTTTTTTTTCAAACATGGCGTGGCAACCTTACAAGCCGGAACCTAAAATGGACCTAACCAAGATAAATTTAAAAATTAACGCAGAAACCTAAATAAAATATCGTTTTAAATAAACCTACAAATATGAAATCTCTTGAGTTTCCTTAAATATTTTAAAGTGAACAGAAATATTACGAAAAATATTTGAAATCTATTCAGTTTCTTACCTTGAATTATATTTTTTTACACCATGTACACCATACAAACCACCCGACTTTCTGAAAATCTAAGAAACGAAAACTGAAGATCGCTAAACAACTAAAAGCATGGTTTACTGTTGCCAGAAAATCAATAAAAAAATTTCTGGTGAAATATGGAATGTGAAATTTATTAAAATTATCGCACTATGAAATTATCTTAATGATTTTTAATTATATAAATCAGAGACTTTAATCAAAATATTCATTCTAATGCCTTACTTTAAAAAGTAACTTCCTAATAAAATGCTAAGGTCACTCGAAAATTAATACTAGTTAAGGCGTCTTCCATTTTGTCATTTGTGTTAATAACGGTAGGAAATGCTAGGTTAACGTTCCATTTGTCAAATTTAGAACAAAAATCGTATGAAATGCTAACAAACGTTAGGAATTTCCAAAATTATAGAAGATTGTTATTTCCCGTGCTTAGCGAATTTAGGACGTACTAATAAAAACGCATAAAAAAAAAGATATCGGCAGGAAGCAGCCAGGAAATTATTATTATTATTATTGTTATTATTATTATTATTATTATTATTATTATTATTATTATTATTATTATTATTATTATTATTATTATTATTATTATTATTATTATTATTATTATTATTATTATTATTATTATTATTATTAGCATTAGCATTATTTGCGGTTTCACTTTCATTATTCTTTTCATTATTATCTTCATTATTATCTTCATTATTATTTTCACTATTATCTATTAATTCCACCTCTGGATGGAATGTAACTTTCTTATTATTTGTACAGAAGTTTTCACGACCCCACGTTGATGTCACTTGAAGCGGCCTTCCTACTGGGGGTTGTAGTTTGTGAGGCATTTCTTCCACCACTTGGATAGAGTAAGGGGTAGAGAGGACATTCCTAAGACCCACATCTGTACGCCTTATGAAGAAATCTGGCATGATAGAAATATAGATCAGGTGTGGCTCCATTTAAGGCGTTGTTGTCATATCTCGATTGTCTGGCCTAGCTTCGGCCTCTGCGTGTATCGTTCACCATCTGGTTGCCTTCTTTCTTGGGTGACTGACCAGGCAGATGGTACCGGCCATCTCTTTCACGACTTTCATAAATTCAGTCAGCTGGTTCAAAAAAATTTCTTTAGCTTCGAGCATTGAGTCAGTTTTCCTCTCTTGTTCACGAGAGAGATTTGGTCTGTTCGATGAGTCAGACTCATAGGAGTCTGTGTTTCTTCGTAGGTGATTTACACTCCCCCAATATGCATCCTCTTTTGGGGGTTGGAAGTTCCGATCTTTTCGGACGAAATTTTTAAACAAGTCATCTGTAACTCTCACCATTCGATGTTTGTTATTTTCCTTGGCGAATGTATAAAGATTCATTTGTACATTTGAGGGAAATTCTTCGAAGAACAGCTCTTGGGCAAACTTGGGATTATTTTCTACCAGCAAGTCGAAAGTTTTGTGGCCCAAGACATCTTTGACTCTATTCAAATATTCACTGGGGAGCTCGTCACACCGCATTCCCATTTTGAAAACATCTCTCACTCTTTGACGGAGGGCGGGCATATAGGTTTCTTCGATGTTGTCCAATAATAGATGATATGCATTTTCTTTCAGAGGAAAGTGGATTTGTGATACCAATGCATTTGGTAGGATGGAAGCTAGTAGACGCACTCTTTCATGCCCATCATCAATGTGGTTTAATTTGAAAATGGTGTTTATCGCACTAAGCCAGCTGACGACGTCATACGGGTCGAAGGCAGGGAGTTGGCTTGAGGTTAAGTGGCTAGAAGTTTTCTGTGGAGACTTATTCTCCTTCGGACGCTTTGGTCGAGTCGCTTGGCGCAAATTTGATGATCTCGGTGACTCAAGTTGCCCTGGATCAGAGGAGGAGGAGGAGTGAAAGTGTCCTTCTCTGGGGGAATGAGTAGGTTGCGTGGGAGGTGACTTCCTATTTCCCTTTCCCGCTGTAGGGTAAGCTTTTGCCAGATTCGATTTGAGTTTCTGTGAAAGTTTTTTTCGTGGCAACCATATTTTCCCGCTCACAAAAGTAAGATTTTGTTTAACAGCTTGAGGCAATTTTAAGCCTTAAAAAGTTCGTTAGGAAATCTTTGATTCAAGCGTCACTTGGGCCGCTCCTTAAATTTTTGTTTTTCCGGTTTTTCTACTGTAACGGCTTTTGATTCTATTACACAGATTATCGTTTTTATTTTAGTACATTACACATTCACTAAGTTTATTCTTCATGTTTAACAGTAGGAATTGTTTTACGGCACAGATTTTAAAACACTTTTATATATATAAATTTTATTTCAAATTTTGATTTACAGTCACAAACACTTTTCGGGTTTTTATAAGCAGTTATTTATCACACACACAGATTTATTTTGATTTTCCACTATAGGATTTTGATTACACTGTTTTTAATTGAATTTTTAGGCCCCAATCAGAAGTTAGAGATTTTCTAAAATGTCAATCTAATGTCATCTCTGGGGATTCACCAAAAGATATGTACTGAGATACTCGAAGTCCTAATTAATCATTAATCAATCTGTATGGAATGAAACATATGTCACTTTTGTCGTTTATTAAACAATTGGAAAATGCAATTAATTATCAACAAATATGAAACGATAGTGCCAATCAGTGGACTATATAGGCATATAATTTGATATAGAATAACACAAATTATACAAAGTTTATATATAATCCCAGCACAATCTTAAACAGGACCTCTCTTCCCGAGGTAAGCTTACTAAGTCCCTCATTTAGCTTGGCATCTGCCCCTCTCGGGTTCTATGCCTTAAAATTTCAAATTTGGCACCTCCCATTTGTGGGTGCTTCTCTCTAACAGTTTCTATTCAAATCTGACTCAGTAACAAATTGAAATATGTTTAACGTCTTTTACATAATGTACACAGGAGGTATGTAGGT